>JAXDDW010000232.1:177500-399255 GCA_034670385.1 Hoplostethus mediterraneus | reverse complement strand
AAGTTCAAGAGACACTGTGAAGATTAAGCAGCTGAGAACGGTGACGACCCCGCCCACCAGCCAGACCAGACCAGGAGCTCAAGATGTCGTCGCCCACAAGGCCCCAGGATCTCCTCTCTCACCCCACCTGGTGGAGAAGATTAAGAAGACACGTGAGTCAGCCTGAGAGACAGTGACGACCCCGCCCAGCAGACAGACACCAGGACGGGGCTCAACGATGATCGTCAGCCTCAACAAAGGCCCCCCAGGGATCTCCCTCTCTCACCCCACCTGGTGGAGAAGATTAAGAAGACACGTGAGTACACAGCCTGAGAGACAGAGAGACGACCCCGCCCACAGACACACCCACCCTGAAAACCACGCCCCACCGTATCCCAGCATGCCTGGGCACACATCCATGAAGACACCGTGAAGAGCAGGAGCACAGACGACAAGGACCAGCGAACCACCAGCATCAAGACGGACCAACCTTTTTGACGCCAATCCACAGCGGAGCTTCTGAACCCCTCTGCCCTGAACCCAGGTCCGGATAATGGAGGAAGGAATCACTGGATACCAGGAGTGGTGACTATGGACTCATATTGGGCATTTAATCTTAAACTCACTAAACTAGAATGATATAATCTGAGGCAAATGTGATCTCTATCTGGTATAGGCTGTTCCAGAGGACCGAATCTGGCCAGGGTCTGTACTGGGACTCAAAATAGGAAGAGAAACAACTAAAATGGCAGGTCATTTGGGCATGGAACACAGGCTGAGAACTGATCTTTCTCAGCAGGCCGCCTTAGAGGAGGATGTATAGTGTTCGAAGGCTGAAACATCCCGTGAATCTATGGTACACTACTGATGATGTGTTCTGAAATTTAGCTCTAAATTTGAAACAAATAACATTACAAATGAATAATTTAATTATTATTTATTTGTTTACATTATGGTCATGATGTTTACATTGCTTTCTGTTTGAGTGTTCTAATATTTCATTCAAGGGTTAAAACAAACAGAAATAACTGAATAGATAATAGGATTACTAAAATTTTAATATGTTAAAAAAGTCAGAAGAACGGTGGCACAAACCAACTGTGGTTGGCCAGTGCTTCCACCTGTATACCCTTGCGCAACAAAGCTCTAAGGTCGTCGGTGGCCGAAAGAGTCAAGGGATCGGGTAAGTCTTGCCCCAACCTAACCCTGCCAGCTTACTCACTCTAGGGCCTCACGGTCTCCAAATAGGGTGTATAACCTCCAAATGTGAGAACTGGCTATAGAATAATCCTATTCCCTAAACGACTAATTGATGATGGGACACACGCCGGGGACTGATCGACCACCGGTGGCCTGCCTCGTGGTGAGGGTGTCTAGAGCTTAAAAGGATGAAACACCCTATGATCCTGAGGTGCACTACTGATGATGTGTCCTGAAATTCTCCATAGGATACCAACATAACTAACTAACTGGGAACTATGAACTATTAGTGAACTATGAACTATTAGTGACTAACGACTTGACTCGACTAGTCAGTCTCAGACCAAATCCCGCACAGACAACTATAGGAGCTACAAAAGAAGAGAAATGGAATTCAACTACTCACCTGCTCACCAGAGCGCCTGCTCCTGATCACCTGTTCATCTGCTCGCCTGCTCACCTGTACACCTGCTCCTAATAACCTCTATGTTCTCTGTTCACTTTAGGATGGGGAATCTCCCTGGGGGGGTGCCGATGGCCCGTGCCTTGCCGGTGGCTCTCTATCTAACTACTACGGCGTCGGCCAAAGTGGGGAGGGCCATGGGATAGCTCACTAACTCACCTAACCCTATTTTAGAGTTTGTTTTATCAGCAGTTGGCTTTTTTTTATTTAAAGGTTTTTTTTTAACCTTTTATCTAAATTTTAAACTTCTTAGTGTTGGAACCCACAGAAACAAATCCATTATTGGAAACACCTGTGTGGGAGACCCCGCCTCTGCAATTAGGCACTTACCTATCAGGAGCCGGGGATTGGAACCCACCCCTCCTGATAGCCCTATATATGTTGTGTCGTTCTGTCAGTCACTCCATTCCTCTGATGAAGGCAGACTATGCCGAAACTGTTAGGAGCTCTCCCTTTGTTTTGTGTCTGTGTTTCTAACTTATTGTTTTTAACAATAAGTCCTACTTATTTTTTAACTAAGTAGTGGACTCTATCCACAATTCTTTTATTTTATTTTTTCTAGTTCTTTTAAAACATCTTTTGGTTGCAAAACTCTTTTAAACACTTACCACCATTTTCCAAGGGGAACGCTGGGTGCTTTTAATCAGCAACCCCTCATATGTGTGGGTTTTTAGAGGCACATCTTTTTACTTGCAATGTCTTTTTACTGTGTGGGTTTTATGATTATTTTGATGTGCCCGTAATGGGGTGGCTGAGGTTACCGTTGGTACCTGGCCCCCCTTTGGGAAACAGCGTTTTATGTATTTTAAGAGGGGTTTTTTTGCATCCAGAACAAATGTTTTTTTAGATTAAAAAAAAAAAAGGAACTAGCAGGAGATTAAGTAGGCACTAGCACTTTTATTTGGAACATCCATTTTTATCATGAATTTTAAAGGTAGAAAAAGGGTCTTTGGATTGGGAGGGGGGAACAGGGAAAAATGAAGAACAGGCACTTTGTCCATCTGGGTGCCTGTTCCAGCCCTGTCCCCAACCCTAACGCTAACCTTAACCCCGCCCCTGGGGTGCCCACCCGAGTCCACTGACCCCCTCTCCACCCGAACCGGGACCGGGCCCTTATCCTGTAATCACAGGAGGGGTCCGTGAGAGGGAGCAGTGTGGTGGACTCAAAACACCTATGGGTACACCTGGGAAGGTGGGAGGAAACTGGCCTGTGGGTTTCGGGTTTGGAGTGGGGGCTGACGACCGGGCAAGTACTTACTCTGACCTCCATCCAGTAGGGCCCACCCCAGAGTCCACCGACCCCCTCTCATCACCCGAACCGGGACCGGGCCCTCATCCTGTAATCACAGGAGGGATCCGTGAGAGGGAGCAGTCTGGTGGACCTGGAACATCTATGGGTCCACTGGTGGGGGGAGGGGGAGACTTGCCTGGGAGTCCTGAGTCTGGGGTGGGGTCCTAGGAACAGGATACCTGGAAAGAAAAAAAGACAGTAAATTTCTGTTTTTTTTTTTTTTAAGGAAACTACAGAAATAACTTTAAAAACAGTAAAATTGTGTTTTTAAATGGATGATGCAAATGAACCATTTTGAGAGCACTTACCTTTTTAATTGTCGGAGGAAGATCCGTAAAGCCTTTTTAACTGCTGAACCTGGAAAAAGGAAAACAAATTTAAAATACTTACCAGATGGGGACCTACATAACATACCTAAAACATATTTTACTTACCGTAAATGGCGACATGTTAGGGGAACCCATAATCGGAAGGATATAGAACTGCAATGGTGGATGGAAAATCTGAAAAAGAGAAAAAAACAGAACTAGTCAGCTTTAAGCGAGCCCGTGCATTTTCTGTTAGTCTTAGGGCTAACAGAACTCTTTCCCCACACCTAACCCTAACCCTACTGGCTATAAGAATAATCATATTCTCTAAACAACCAATTGATTATGGGACACACGCCGGGGACTGATTGACCACCGGTGGCCTGCCTCGGGGTGAGGGGGGTCTAGTGCTTAAAAGGTTGAAACGCCCGATGACCCTGAGGTGTATTACTGATGATGTGTCCTGAAATTCTCCATAGGATAACAATCCTATCGTATTGCCTAGCCAGGAATTCAACTTAAACTTTACAACAAGTCTCCCAGCCCAACATAAGGCTAGTCATGGCATACAATTTTATTTTACCTTAATTAAAGAAACTTGGTTCTGTCATTATTAGCCTTTGTTCTGAGAAAAACCAGACTACTGGACAATTTCAAAATAAGAGTCACAACGGACTACGAGACTACTTCAGAATAAAAACTATTAATGTCTCAGGAAGAACCCACCCTCAACTCCCGGGAAGGATGAAGCCCCCACTAACTTAATGCATCGGATTTGTTTTCCATTTGTTTCGGAGGAGGAGGAGGTAGATATGAGGAAGGAGGGAGAAATGGGGGTGGAGGGGGTAGACGCTGGGAAAGAGGAAGGTCGGAGGTAAGGAGGGAATGGGAAGGAGGATATGGAGGGTGGGGAAGAGAAAGAAAGAGGTATGGAGAGGAAGAAGAAAGATACAGGGGAAGAAGAGAACGGGGAGAGAAAAAATGGGGAGATAGGACGATGGGAAAGACCGGGGGGAAGGGGAATATGGAACAGAGGGAGAAAGGAAAGAGTGGGGCGGAGGGGAAAAGGAGAATTGAAGAGGAAAGAGGACCAAAAAAGAGGGGAAGAATGGAAGGGGAGGGGGAAAGCAAGGAGAAAGGGGAGCTAACCCTGTTTCAAAAGCAAGTTCGCTCAATGTTTAGGTTCATCAAGGCTGTGTACCACCTAGGGAACATCAGGGCACCGGATAAAGGTCTGAGGGAACCACCGAGCCTGATCAGGAAGGCGGAGCACCTGCAAAAATTGATAAAACCAGCCAATCCCAACCACAGGACGAAAGTAAGGCTAAGCGAGAATGCGAGGGATTGGCTGGTAAAATGCCTGAAGATTTTAGAAGAGCACTACGCAGACTCAATGTCAGAGATGGCAGAGGACGTGGTGGCACTATTAACAGGGGAGTGGGAGGAGCCGTGGGAGGTGGCAATCAGATGGGCAAAGAGGAATTTTAAGAAAATAACAGAAGAATGCATAGAGAAAGCAGAAAAAGAACTAAGGGAACTAATAAGGGAGGGGAGGGTGGAATTAATCATTGTGATTGAGAAGGAGAACCAGGGGGAGGAGGGACAAGGGGGAGGGGATCAAGTGGGGGAGAGAATGAGGTTTTTATGGATAGTGTACAACAGGGGGAGACAGATAAACAAGGAGAGGGATTAGTACAGGGTGAGGGGTTAGAATTAGAGGAAGGGATAGATCGGGAGGAGGGGATAGAACAGGAGGGGGGATAGAACAAGGACAAGGGGAGGGGGGTGAACAAATAGGGGATATAGAACTAGTAGAGGAGACACAAAGGGAGGGGGAAACAAATAGTGGTTTCAGAAGCGAGGGGGTTTAGACAGAACGGATAGAGAAGATGGAAAAGGGGAGGAGGAGGGAGGGAGAGGGACAGAGTAGAGGGGAGTAGGTCAGGTAGGATAGGGAAGGAGGGGAAGGGACCGGGATTAAAGGGTAGAGGGCAGGGGAGGGAAAAGGGCATATCACAGGGCTCGGGGGTGGTGGAGGTAGGGGACACATGGAGGGGGGAATCGAACTTAGGGGAGGGGGGCACGGTGTTAAGGGGCACCCGGGTGGAGAGTTTTCAGGGATGGAAATTGGGACCAGTGAGGAGGGGGGGGGGTTGAGGCAGGTGAGGGAGCAGGAGGAACAGGAAGGGTCAGAATCCCCAGGGCTGGGACAAACCCAAAAGGAGAGGAAAAAGAGAAGAGGAGGAAAAGGAACGAACAGGGGAAAGAGAAGGACGAGGGGAGGAAGGAACGAAGAAAAAGAACCACAGAGAGACTGGATCCCAAGGCATCGGGAGGTGAGGACGTGAGTGGGGACAGGGAGGGGGGAAGGAAAGGGAGGGTAAATGGTGAATGGAGGGGGGGGAGGGGAATACAAGTGAAAGTGAGGAAGGGGAGGGGGAAAGCGGGTTCACAAGGCACGAGTCATGGGGAAACAAAATAAAAAATTGGAAACTAAGGCCAAAACGCCAAGTAATAATCATGGGAGATTCTAATATGGGGAAATTACCCCGTACTGGAGATACTAAAATCCAAGTGGATTGCTTTCCAGGAGCACGATTATATCATGCCATCCATCTCCTCAAATATGAAACCGTGACCTCAAGCATAGTAAAAAAAGTAATACTCTCTTTTGGTACGAACGACAGGGACCGGACGTACCCGGCCGCGTTTGGTAAGCTGATCCAATAATTAAAAGCAGCAGCAGAGGACACCTTCCCCGAGGCCCAGGTGTACATACCGGTGCTGCATTTCTACAGCTGATTACAGGGCAAGGTGAGGGACAACCTGATGGCCTTTAACAAACACATTTTAAACCTGGAGGGTCACATCCCTAGATTAGGGAATACTGAGTTCCAGACGGAAAACGACAGGGTGCACTGGACAGCGGAGACAGGAAGGGCCATGTGGGCGCACTGGATGAGTTACATGCATTGACGGGAGGTAGTACCAAACCAAAGACAAGGGGAGGAGAGAGAAAAAAGGGGAGAGGGAAGTGGGGAAAGAGAACAAAGAACAAAGAGATAACAAAATGAAAAATCAAAGGGAATATACAATTTGTCAAACAAAATGATATTAACAGGACCACAAATACAACCCCTTGAAAAAGGATTAACATACATACCGGCGGGGTTGACTAGGCAAAATGAACGGGCAATAATGGCAGGCGCAGTGAACCAATACCACCGAAGAGTGATACTAAAGGCGTATTTCGGACCACAGCAGGGCCCCCAAAAAATTATCCCTTTTATGTCCAGATCGGGTTGGATACCAACGGAGGACAAATACCCACAGGCGATTGGTGATCTAATTGAAAAAGATAGGGAGGAAATAAAAGACATACCGTTAAGAACTGGACCAAATAGACCCAATCTTACCCCAAAGGAGGAACAAGCGTTACAGGAACTAATGAACCTAGAAAATATAATAATAAAGCCCGCGGACAAGGGAACAGCCGTAGTAATAATGGATAGGGAGCATTATGTCCATGAAGCAGAAAGGCAATTGGCGAACGGGGAATATTATCAAAAACTAGAGTGTCGTGGAAATTGCCTGGAAGCACTCAGGACTAAAACAGAATAATACACAAAACACTGATAGGTTGAAGTAAATATATTGTATACAGATATATTGGAGAGAAATACCTTGAACCAGGCCCAACAGTAAGTCAGAACCTCCGCATGGTCTCTCTCTCTGAACATCAGAAAACTATAATCTTTATAGTTTCTTTAGGAACAAAGAAGTCTCCTATGATTGGTTCACATATGCTTAGATAACATGTTTCATCCTAAGGATCCTTTTAAGGATCTACACATAGTAATGGTCTGGTCGAGTTCAAATTTATGACTTCCTTGCAGGGCCTCACTGGCTCAATGTGCAGTACACAGACACATGTACATGGCACGTGACATCACAGTATCAGTACAACCAGACAGAATGATAAATGATAAATTCTACTATTGTG
This sequence comes from Hoplostethus mediterraneus, assembly GCA_034670385.1. NCBI lineage: Eukaryota > Metazoa > Chordata > Actinopteri > Trachichthyiformes > Trachichthyidae > Hoplostethus > Hoplostethus mediterraneus. The sequence goes on along the minus strand of JAXDDW010000232.1, from coordinate 392,011 downwards.
TACAAATTTACTTTCACAAGAGACCCATCTACACCTAAACATTAGTAACAATACGGGAGATTTTGGAAACACTGGTAATTCAGGGATTTTTAACAGAAAGGCAGGAGGAGTACCTGAGAGGGGAAACCCCGAGACCACGATACTTCTACTTACTACCCAGAATCCACAAACCCCCAGAGACATGGACAGTCCCGCATAAAATCCCACCGGGGTGTCCGATTGTCTCGGACTGCGGTAGTGAGAGTTATGGAATAGCAGAATTCTTAGACCATTTTCTAAACCCACTGGCCGAGAAGCATAAAAGCTTTATTCAAGACACGTATGACTTTTTGGATAAAATCAAAAAGATATGGGTGGAGGAACAGAGCTGGCTTTTCTCCCTAGATGTGGACAGTTTGTATACGAACATTGACACGGAAAAAGGATTACAGGCAATAAGAAGCAGTATGATAAAGTACCCGAATAGCAAGTGTCCGGACGGGGCAATATTGGAGCTCCTGGAGCTTAGCCTAACAAAGAACGATTTTGAATTTAATGGGGAATATTATCTACAAATAAAGGGAACAGCCATGGGAAAGAAATTCGCCCCGGCATATGCAAACATATATATGGCAGAATGGGAGGAATCGGTATTCCCTAAATGTCAAAAACTTCCGTCAGAATACTTCAGGTATTTAGATGACATCTGGGGAGTTTGGAGAATTCATTAAAATCCTAAATGAACATCATCAATCCATAACGGTAAAGCATGTCATACACGAAACCCAGATAGACTTCCTTGACATAACAGTATTTAAGGGACCGGAATTCGGCAAAACATTGAATACAAACCCACGGATACACACGCTTTACTGCATAGACAGTCTTCACCCAATACATACATTTAGGGGTATTGTAAAGTCACAGCTGATTCGATTTAGAAGACTGTGTACAAGGAGAGAGGATAGCCGAAGGGCAGTCAGAATACTCATTGAGACGCTAAGGAAAAGGGGATACTCGAGATCATTCTTGCGCTCAATGGACAAAACAATTCCCTGGAGGGAGACTGAGAAGAATGGGAAAGGAGAGAGGGGCGTCCTCTTAGGGAAGAAGGAAATAATACCACTAATTACAACATACTCCAATTTTGCGACAGAGGTAAACAGAAAATTAAACTTTAGGGAGATGTTGAAGGGGACAAATATTCCAGCAAACTTCGAAGTAATCTCAGCCTTTAAAAGAAACAGAAACTTAAAAGACATGCTGGTAAGAAGTAGGTTAGGACCACTGGGGGAAGAGAGAAAAAACGGAAGACCCGAGATAAAAGGAAAGGAAAAATGGTGGATCAGAAAGTTAGGTACAGCATTTCCAAAAGGATTAAACATGAGGGAGTAAGTAAAAAGGTCAACAAACAAAAAAGGAAAATGGGGACAGGAAGGAGAAAAAGGAAGAGGACGAGAGGAGTGCGGATGAAGCCCTCCATCCCTCCCAACCCCTGATGACAGGGGAGGGGATGGGAATGGAGTTTATGCCCAGTCAGGCATAAGGGGTGCCCTGCGCAGTCCCGTGGCACACCCCTGGATCTCCACTGAATGTGCATAGCTATAGATAAATAAGAACAAAAATAACAGAAAGGAAACGTGATGGTAAGGGTCTGCTCTGGAACAGGATAACCGGTGAGGAGGAATCCTAACTGAGTGGTTTTAGGAAAAGAAGACTGAGGAGAGGAGGGAAGCAGGAGCAGGAGGAGGAGGAAGAAGAAGAGGAGGGGAGGCGAGGCAAGGAGTCAGCACCGAAAGCAGGAAGAAGGGATGATGACGGAACAATGGAGGATGGAACGGCCAAACCAAGTGGCCGTAGTCATGAACACTTTGAAATGAAAATCTGAATTACAAATAAATGTGAATTTAACCTTTTAAAAAAAGAGTCTGGTAATTTGTTTTGCTCTAGTTTTTTTGCAGGGAAAAAAAAGTGAAGGGTAGGTAAGGGAAGTGGGGAAAAGAAGGAGCAAGGAACCTAGACCGTGGCTCAGGGGATAAGGCGGGTGATCCGCCACTCAAAGGACCGTCAGTTCGATCACGGGCGTCTCCATTTCCCCAAGTCTAAAGCCTCGGGTTAAAGACGGAAAAATAAATCAATGTTTTAACTATATATGGGAGTGGGGATTGGTGTGTAGGTAGGAGGGTACAGGTCCCAAAACAAAAGTGTTTAATAAAATAAAGAATAATAATAACTTGGTATATCATCATAAAAACAACAAGAAATTAAAAGATAGGCAGTAATAAATCAATAACTAGGACTAATTAAACATAGAAGGAGGGCAAAACGAAACAAGCAGGGGATAATAATAAATAAAATACATAAAAAGCAATGGGAGGAGAACACAGGGAAGATCGGACACCAAAGTAGCAAGGGCCTATAGCTTAGGGGGTAGAGCAAGGGACGGTACGGCAATCAGAAGATCGACAGTATTATTATAATAAATTGAATAATAATAATTTAAAAAAAGGGGGGATTAGGGATATTAGATAAACACCTTAAAACAGGTTGGGAGGTGAGACTAAATTATAGGAATTAGGAGGATAATCAGAAAGGGGAGGGGGTAGAATAATATGCAAATATGGGAAAAAGGAGGGAAAAGAATATTAGAAGAAAATCTCTTCAAAAAGGGAAGGAAAGAGATGATTAAAGAATGTTTTTGGAATAGAAAAGGGGAGAAAATACAATCTTTCATAAGGTTAAAGGAGGGGGTAGAATAAGAAAATAAGACAAAGATAACGTAGTTAACAAGGGAATTGAGACAAGTGGGACACCTGACCGGAAGGCACTAACAAGAAATGAATATAAACAGGGTGGAGGCAATACAAGGATGTTGGTGATGCGGAGTAGAGGTAAGTGCACATTGCAATACTTGTTTTTGATCTGGGAGTATGGAGGGAAAGGACGAAGAATAATGGAACGACCAGATCAAGTCTGAGGGATCTTAACAGAAGGAAAGAGTTCTCCTTTCTTACTTAAAAGGTAAAAGACGGGGAAAATGGAACGACCAGATCAAGTGGCCGGAGCCAAAAAACCAAAGTCTGAGCAATTCAGAGGAGGGGGGAATAGAAAAAGAAGTAAGCAAAGGAGAATATGATGACGGGAACGGAACAACCAGATCAAGTGGTTGGATCCAAGAACGGAGTCTGGGGAAAATGTGTAATAAGAGTTTGAATATAAGAAGCTACTTGGGGATACCTTGCGGGGTTAACGAACAAGTAGCAACGATAAGTATCCGGCCCCCCTTGGGTTCCCGGAAAAAAGTGTGTAATAAGAGTCTGAATGTGAGAAGCTACTTGGGGATACCTTGCGGTGTTAACGAACAAGTAGCAACAATAAGTATCCGGCCCCCCTTGGGTTCCTGGAAAAAAGTGTGTAATAAGAGTCTGAATGTGAGAAGCTACTTGGGGATATCTTGCGGTGTTAACGAACAAGTAGCAACGGTAAGTATCCGGCCCCCCTTGGGTTCCCTTGGAACAGCACGCGAGGGGCGGTGGTCTGGGGCCTACAGACCTTGATCGGGGCCCAGTCTTCTTTGGGGATAGCCCCTGTGCACGACACAAACATTAGAAAAGAAGGGGTCAGTTGATGGTAAGTAGTAGGGAAAGGGAGGAATAGAAAACGCTTACAGAGATCGAAGGAAAAAGCAGTACAATGGGAAGTCGAGATGGATGCCGATAAAGGTGATTGGATGAGATAAAACTTAAAAAGGAGGAGAGTGATGAGAGGAAGGGCACGGGAAAAGGGCGGAACGGGTGTGTAAATCGGGATGATTGCACTAAAAGCGTGGCATAGGGGTGTAATAGGGGCAACAGGGGCAGTAATGATTTAAACAACAGGTGGAGAGAATGAGGATAAAATACAAAAACCCGGAGAAAACGATTGAACAGGTGTTAAAATGGGGATGATTGCTTCAAAAAAACGCGGGAAAAGAGAACAGGTGTAACACGGGCAAGTGATGATTAAAGCAAACAGGTGGAGGAAATGAGGATAATTATAAAAAACCCGGGAAAAATGATTGAACAGGTGGATGATTGCACGGAAGTATGAGAAAAAAGGTAGAAAAGGTAACATAAGAAATGGTTATTAAACAAGGAGGATTGAGATAAAAAGTTTTTTACTAATGGGGATACTTTCAAGCAGAGGAGCATAATAAAAAAAAAGGTATAATAACGAATAAATAAATAAACAATAAATGAATTAAATGAAATTAATAGAATCAAAGAATAAACACAATAAAACATTGAGGAACCAAAAAAAGAAAAAGGGGAAAATAAAAACACCGGAAAACACGATGAAGTGACATGGTCGGGGACGATGAGATGAAAATACTATAAACAAGTGTGTAGGCTAGGTGAATTGGTGACTGAACACAAGCTGAGGTCTGATCAACCTATAGCTGGCCATCCTCAGGGGAGGGTGTATAGTGTTGAAAAGGCCGAAACGCCCGAGGATCCTGAGGCACACTACTGAAGATGTGTTCCAAAAAAGACTAATAAAAACATAACCAAAAAAAGACTAACAAAGGAGGACAGCGTAGTTCGACGGAGGGAAAGGCGAATGGAGTAACGAGCGCCGGCTGGGGTGTAGCGGTGACGTGCACAGGAGCTGTCGAGGAGTGCACGGCGCTCCGAGCGAACCACGCCGACCCAGGAGAGGTGGGTGTGTGGGGGGACTCGTGTATGAGCGGCGGGCTCCGTGGCAATGGCGAGTGTCTTCGGACCAACCCGCCCCCCGAATAAAAATCCAAGCGGGAGGGAACCTTTAATCAACAGGACCTTAAAATGAAATAGGTGTGTGAAGGGAAAATGAAGTGAAAAATAAAAAAAAAATAAAAAGTAATTAATCAAAAAAATAATCAAAAAATAATTAAAAAAATCTAAATAATACAAAAATAATAAATAAAAATAAACAACTACCAGGAACAAAGGAATAGACAAAGAGTGAAGAGAGAATAAATAAAAGAACAAGACACGCAATGGGAGAGGACGGGGAGGAGACAAATAGAGTAGAATAACCGGGGATAAAAAAGAATCCACAAAGCCAATACCACACCACAAGTATTGCGGGGTGGGCATCGTCACACTTTAAAGAGACTCGGGGAAAAAGGACAGGACAGTGCAGCTCGGTGGAGGGGAGGGCGAATGGAGTAACAGGCGCCGGCCGGGGCCTTGCCGATGGCTGCCGGGGTGCAGTGGTTACGTGCACAGGAGCTGTCGAGGAGCGCACGGGGCCTTAAGTCAACTACGCCGACCCAGGAAAGGGGGAGTGTGGGGGGACCCGTGTAGGAGCGGTGGGCTCCGTAGCAGTGGCGAGAGTCTTCGGACCAACCCGCCCTCCAAAAAAGTCCAAACGAGAACTTATCTCTCCATCCCCACCGGTTCCTTCTGACAGAGGGAGGGTCCGGAGGGGAGGGGAGAGGAGACAGGCCCAGTCCGGCTTGAGAGTGCCCTGCGCAGTCCCGTGGCGCACTCTGATGCTCCTTGACTTTCTCATCAGCCACTGTTTGCTTGGGACACGAACGGCCGTTAAAGGCCTGAGGAAGAATGAGAAGTAGAAGAGAAGACAGAAAGATACATGATCATACCACCAGGGGGACCGGAATGCATAAGTGACATGCATGGGCCCGTGCCTGCCCTTTGGCTCTCTGTTCCCGTCCAAAAGACGGCCTCGGGGAGCCATCGGATTATATACCCTAACCCTACTTTTGGATTAAAGAGATTTAGTAGTTCTCAAGACAAAGTCTAATAGTGACACAGCAAGACCAACGGACTACTAGACGACTTCAAAATAAGAGTCACGACCGACTACAAGATTACTCCAGAATAAGTGTCACTACTGACTAAAGGATAACTGCATGATCCATAGCAACATATAAGTCTGAGGGCTTTGGAGGTGGCCTCCCTCCGAGCCCATGACCTTTGAAGGGAATCTCCCCCTGCTCCTACGTGAATAACCCAGAACTACTAAGATCTCAGGAAGAGTCCTCTCAACTTCCAGGATACAAACAGAAGACTACTATGCATCCTATTTATTTATTTATTCTTCTTCTTCTTCTCCCTTATACTGTTGGCAACAGGTACATAGTAAAAGGAACTTTGAGTGACATGCGCCGGCCCGTGCATTGCCTTTGGCTCTCCATCCCAAACCATGTAGTCGTCGGACGGCATGGGGAGAGTCACTGAGATAAACTCTCACTACCTAACCCTAACCCTTACCAATAAACTATACCTAAACCTAATCTTATCACTTAATTTAACCTCTTTGACGGCCCCATGCCACACCTTAACTTGATTCTTCATTTTTCATCAGCCTATATCTTTTTAATCCTCCCCATTATTCCACACTTTACTTCAAACATTCTTTTCCAACATCTCACTGTGAAAAGAAGAACAGCAGGAAGTCGGCCAGGCACCAGGGCGTGAACCAACGATGATCATCAGCCTCAACAAAGGCCCCCAGGGATCTCCCTCTCTCACCCCACCTTGTGGAGAAGATTAAGAAGACATGTGAGTACACAGCCTGAGAGACAGAGGGACGACCCCACCCACAGACACACCCACCCTGAAAACCACGCCCCACCATATCCCAGCATGCCTGGGCACACATCCATGAAGACACCGTGAAGAGCAGGAGCACAGACGACAAGGACCAGCGAACCACCAGCATCAAGACGGACCAACCCTTTTGACGCCAATCCACAGCGGAGCTTCTGAACCCCTCAGCCCTGAATCCAGGCCCGAATAATGGAGGACGGAATCATTGGATACCAGGGGCCAAATGTATAAACCATGCGTACACACGAAAAGTGTACGTACGTCACTTTCCACGCAGGAATCCAAATGTATCAAAATCCACGGGCGGCGAAAAAGTGCTTACCGGTACGCATTCTGAACACCATGTGTACCATATGCATTTTTCGAGTTTGTATCCAAAAAAGGATCAGAAAAGTGTGAATTTGGATGACATTTTATTTGGAGCTTTTTTCTTTCACTACATTGTGTTAGGATGTAATCTATAGTTTAAAAAAAACATCCACTATGATGCGTGAGTGGTTAATAACATTTTTTTGACAAGCCTTCATTTTGTTCTATCTTGAGTAAATGTTTGTCACTATGCTTTATGATAATGATCTTTATATAAATAAACAAATAAATACATGATCTGTATATAAATAAAGATGATTATTTTGTAGCACATATTATTGGGGATACACCTTCAGGTGTGACCAGTTAACAGGTCGTTAAAACGTCACTATGTAAAGACTGTAGCTGTGCGTAATGGCTGTTCCAAATGATACGATGGCTGCCTTGGCATTGCTGGAAGATATTGCTATTGCGCAATTTAGGCGAGAACGAGTCTTCAGAGACCGTACTGATTTTCTGGTCCATGATGTTGACTGACTAATGCACCAGTGGATTTCCAAGAGCTGTTCTCTTCTAATTGTGTGCTGAACTGGACCCTGTGTTGGGCACGCTCGGAGAACCCCTGTCATCCCCGTCCATCTACAGGTACTGACAACAATCGGGTTTTTAGCGACGGGGACGTTTCAGCTGAAGCTTGCGGACAGATCAGGGATATCATGCCCATGGCATGGGGTGGCATCATTTCTTTGAGTAATAAATACATCAGGTTCCCTTACACAGCAGCTGAACAGGCCGACATCAAAATGCAATTTGCAGCGATGTCCGGTTTCCCAAATGGAATATATGTATATAATATTGTTTTGTATAATCAGCCACAACAGACGCTGTAATGTGATGTACAGCCGTGCGCTCTGTGGTAGAGCGTTGCATTGGGCTTTTAAAAGGGAGATGGTTTCGGTTACTTTCTGCCATTCAACTTGTTTCATTTGGTTGGTAATACCAGAGCTTAGGCTTCTAAATAATCCGTGTTTTCTTCTGTCATTTTAATCAACCATTATTTCAAGTTCACAGTCGTAAAATTGCGCTTCTTTTCTTCTAATTCTTCTTAAACGCTTCCGCCGTTTGTCCTCAAAACTAAACTAAATGCTGGCCCTTTATATGCAAACCAGGCAATTGGGGGTGTGTTGGAAGCCATATATAGTAAATTGTGGGCATGGTCAGAAGGCCCGTGCACGTGCACGCGATTTAAGGATGATTGAGATGTATGAAGAAAAAACACGTGGGAACAGACGTACGTGGGGTTTTATACATCTGAGCGTATGCATTTTTCCTGTTTTGTGCGTACACACGTTTCTACACCTAAATCTACACAGAGGTTTATACATTTGGCCCCAGGAGTGGTGACTATGGACTCATATTGGGCATTTAATCTTAAAACTCACTAAACTAGAATGGTATAATCTGAGTCAAATGTAATCTCCATTTTGTATAGGCTGTCCCAGAGGACCGAATCTGGCCAGGGTCTGTACTGGGTCTTAAAATAGGAAGAGAAACAATTAAAATGGCAGGTCATTTGGGCATGGAACACAGGCTGAGAACTGATCTTTCTCAGCAGGCCGCCTTAGAGGAGGATGTATAGTGTTCGAAGGCTGAAACATCCCATGAATCTATGGTATACTACTGATGATGTGTTCTGAAATTGAGCTCCAAATTTGAAACAAAAAACATTACAAATGAATAATTAAATTATGAATTATTTGTTTACATTATTATTATGATGCTTAAATGGGTTTCTTGTATGTTTTAATATTTTATTCAAAGGGTTCGAACAAATACAGAAATTAGATAATAGGATTACTAAAATATTAAGTTAAAAAAGTCAGAAGAACAGAGGTACAAATCAACTGTGGTCGGCCAGTGCATCCACCCATATACCCCTGCGCAACTAAGGTCGTCGGTGGCCGAAAAAATAAAGGCTGCATTAAATAAAAAAGAACAAACTTAAATTACTTACTCTCCTCTTAGGATACATTATTGTAAAATGTCTCAACCTTGACTTGTAAACACATTAGAACATTAAACATAACATTATTATCAGTGATAACAGTGTACCGTTGCACTTCCAAAAAAAAAAAAAAGGCCTCAGAGGGACACACAATTATTTACCTTTAGCAACATCAGTTTCAAACTCTGAATCGGAAAGTTGTAATTCTGGGCCGCCTGACATCTCTTGGGAAGCGGGGGCATCGGGGGCATCCCTGACTTCCTGTGTTCCCCAAAGAGGCTCATCATCATCCATAGCTGGCACTTGCTCAGGGGCCTTGGGCAAATGCTGGCTCTGAGACTCCTCTTCACCATCTTGGGAATCCATGAATTCCTCAGGTGTCATAAGCCGGTGCTGGCTCAAAGACTGAGGCTCCTCTTTACCGTCTCTCGGGGGACCCGCGGCAACTCTCCATTTGTTATAGTAGTAGTCTGCAATTGACGGTTTCAGTCTTTCGACCGCCACCTGGATATGTGATGGTGTGATGATTTGGGGATCAGTGTTATTTTCTGGCAAAGGCTTGGGAGGAGTGAAGAGACGTTTCTTGATTTTTGGCATCACTTGGAGCTCTTCAGCAGATGAAGAGGTGGAGTCAGGCTCGTCGTTGTAAACTGGCACCTGATCCTCTGAGCTCGTCTCGGAAGGAGTGGAGCACGATGGCAGATCTGGAGGGGCCTTGGCGCTTTCATTCTCCAGCCTTAGGGCCTTCATCCTGAGCTTCCGAGTCTCGTACGCCACGTCTCTTCTGGGGAGAGCCATGTAAAACTTTTCCGCTGTGTCGGGGTCGTGGCACATGGACCGCGCAATTTTTTTCCTCAGTTTCTGTGAGATGTTTGTCGGCCTAAGAACCAGGGAAAACAAATAAACAAACAAAAAGGAATAAAAATACACGCCAAAGTATAACTTCCAAATTGTGACATTCAGTTGCAATTTGACCGTAGATCACGGATTAGTAAATTGCAAGTGTTGATATACAGAACAAACCCAGCACAGTTGCCTACTTGCCCCAACCTAACCCTCTGCTACGGCGGGGAAGGCCGGGAGATAAATATACACACCCTAATCTGCCAGTGCCTCATATCCGGGTGCTTCTTATAGTGACAAGCGGGTCCTCCCTTGGGTCCTTGTCTTCGGACATATGAACTCCATAGGGGAAAATTATGAAAGATTAACAATGAAGAATAACACACTTAAACAAAGAAATCCTCAAACGAGTAAGTAATGACTTACACTTATAATTTCAGATCTGGAAGATACCCATAAACAAACCGAGTGAAAGAAAGAGGAGAAGAGAAGAATGGAAGGAAGAGGAGATAGAGGAAGGAGGGAGTGGAAGGGAGAACGGGGCAACACAGAGCCGACACCTAAGCACAAGGAGTACCAAATTCTGGTACGGCTACTATACAAGTTTCTCAGGGCCCACTACCACCTGTGGTTTGGCGAGAAACAAAAACACTATGCCGAAGCATTTTCAGCTGGTTCAGGAGTGGCTGAGCCAAACCATAAGGCAAGCATACAGCCACGATACCACCAGGGAACTGCTGGCAGGCAATGCCCGTAACTGGGCCCACACGGGATTACAGATCCTGCAGCAGCATTACAATAATTTAATCAGGGAATTGAAAGTAAATCTGTCCAGGTTCCCGGAAGAGGGGATGGAAGCAGCCTGGAAGACGGCAATTCGCTGGACGAAGAAAAGATTCCCCTGGATGGCCAATAGGGTGGTCAAATGGTCAGCAGGGGAGTTGCTGAAACTAGGGAGGGAGAGACGGAGAGAGGGAGGCCCCACAGACCCACAACCAGGCCCCGTCTAGGGGGGCTTCCTGGGACGGACGCATGGTCTCCGTCGTGCGGTCGCCATCCGCCTCCATTGGCCTCTGGCGGCCTACCTTCGCTGCCCCTGTGGGCCAGGGGGGCGGTGCCGGCCCAGGGACGGTCGGGGGAGGGGAAAGGCGCAGGGGAGGGCACGGTGGGCCCAGCAAACCCGGGCGGCATTGCCTGAATGGGACCAAGGGGGGTCCCATTATGACCATCATGGTGGGTCGGACGGTGACAAAACCGGGGTCCTTTTTACCCCCCCGCAGGCCCGCCAAAAGAGGCATCGATGGGGACACCGGAGAGGCGCGGGGGGACCACAAAGGCGGCGAGGGCCACTGGCCAGTTTTCCCTGACCCCAAGACCACGGACCAAAGGGCCGCGGAGAGGGGGTCCCAAGGCCACAGCGGCCGCTGACTGGAACATGGGGGAACTGGCGGAGTTGGATCCGCAGGCTCCGGGCCCGTCAGAGGCAATCCACATAGAAGATTGCTCTTCCCACACCCACGACCATCATGGGAACAAAACAAAAAATTGTTTTTTAATCCCGGAGAGGCCGGTTTTAATCGTGGGGGACTCAAACGTGGCGTGTTTGCCCCCAATCTACCACGCGGAGGTGCAGGTGGATAGTTATCCGGGGGCCTCCTTCTTCCACGCCATTCACCTGCTTAAATATAAGATGCCCACGTCGCCGGAAATCCGGAGCGTAATCCTGTCATTTAATCCAAACGACAGACACAGGAGCAATATCAGGGAGTTGGGGAAGCAGATCTCCAATCTGGTCAGGGTGGCCGCGTCCACATTCCCCAACGCGACAATCAACATCCCTGAAATTAACTATTCAAACAGGTTGTCTTGACAAGTTCGGGACAACCTGACCAACATTAATACACTGCTGCAACAGAGTCAGAGGAGCACCATCCCCGGGCTCCATCCCTCTCTGTTCCGCACGGAGGTCGACCAGGTACACTGGACTCCGGAGACGGCGGAGAGGATGTGGGAGACCTGGGAACCTTTTTTGGTATAGGGGAGCTGCTGATGCACAAGGGGCCCCGGGAGGAGGAGGTGGGAATTTAAAATCTTTCCCAACACATCACGTTAACGAGGCCTCAGCGCCTGTTACTGAAGAAGGGCCTCTCCTTCGTTCCAGTATGGGGAACGGAGAAGAAAAGCGAACGAAGGATAGCATTAGCTTAGACCACTTACCATCGAAGGGTAAAATTGAAGGCGTACTTTGGTCCGGACACAGAGGAGGATGAAATCCCTCCTTTTCGACCTCCCTCCCGTTGGGAGCCGGACGATTCCCAACTTCCTCCAAATCTATTGGCTTTGATCGATAGGGATCGTAGGGATATCGAGAGACTGATGGTTCCCGAAGAAAGATCCAATCTGGAGGAAGAGGAAATCAAGGCGCTTGAACAAATGCGGGAAAACAAACAAATTGTGATCAAACCCACAGACAAGGGCAGTGTCACGGTGATTATGGATCAAATAGATTGTGTGTCAGAGGCCAACAGACAACTTAACAATCAACTATTATCGGAAACTGGACGTACCGGTATACGAAGAGTCGGCCAGACGCATAGAACGTATTTTGACCAGCTTACGGGAACAAAGGTATATCACGAACAGCCAAAAGACATACCTAATGGGCCAGCAGCCACCGAGGCCAAGGAGATTTTACCTGCTTCCCAAGATCCATAAAGCACCCGAGTCATGGCCCGTACCTGAAAGAATTCCGGCCGGACAACCAATAGTGTCGGATTGCGGCAGTGAGAGTTATCAGGTGGCGGAGTTCATCGACGTTTTCTTGAACCCCTCGTCAATTAAACATAAAACCTACATCAAGGATACCCAGGATTTCATAAGGAAAGTAAGGGCACTTTCCTTACAGGAACCATGCTTTCTTTTCTCAATGGACGTTGCGAATCTCTATACGAACATAGAGACACCCGCCGGACTGACGGCAGTCAGAAAATGGCTGGCCAAATATCCAGATGACACCAGACCGGATGTGGAGCTCCTCGAATTACTGGAGGTAAGTCTCACAAAGAACGATTTTAACTTTAACGGCGAGTGGTTCCTACAAATCAAGGGTACAGCCATGGGCAAAAGGTTCGCACCGGCTTATGCCAACATATATATGGCAGTGGGAAGAATCAGCCCTTCCGAAATGCTCCAAACTTCCAAGGGAATTTCTCCGTTACTTAGATGACATTTGGGGGGTGTGGACATATAGCAAAGAGGAGTTTGATGACTTTGTCACAACACTCAACCAGCACCACCCCTCGATCAAAGTAACGGCGACGATCCATCAATCCAGTATGGATTTTTTGGACACCACTACCTTTAAGGGCCCGACCTTCAGTAGCACGGGGGTTCTGGACACCAAGGTTTTCTTTAAACCTACGGACACTCACGCTCTGTTACACCGAGAGAGCTTTCACCCCCGGCATACCTTTAAGGGAATATTAAAGTCCCAACTGCTGAGATTCCATCAAATCTGTTCCCGTGAGGAGGATAGGGACCAGGCGACTGATATCCTCTTCAAAGTCCTTCAAAGACTCGGGGATACGCCAGATCAATGTTACGTCGGGCCAGGAAGGAGGTCTACGGAAACCCCGCAGGGGACAGACGGCCTCAGGAGACGGAAGGGGAGAAAGGGATCATACCCTTGGTAACCACCTACTCCCAGTACGCGGTCAGGGCTAACCATACCTTGAAATCAAACTTTGAGGACTACCTTGGGGGCGAGGAAGTGGGCCGGGACTTCCGGGTAATCTCGGCTAAAAGAGCCCAAACTTGGGGGATTAGCGTTTCGGTACAACAAACGATAAAAAACAGGGCCAACCACACGACGTACATCTTGCCTTGGAGTTGTCGGAGGGGGACTAAAAACTGTGTCTACGCGTTAAGATGTGTCAAGTGCAACCTCCAATATGTAGGCGAGACCAGGAATAGTTTGGGAACACGGCGTGCGCACAGATACACCATCAGACATAACACAAGCCAGGATAGGGCTTGTCAGCATGTCCCGAGGCACTTTCAGAAACATGGTGAACAGAACCTACGCAGTCAAATCCTGGAAAGCAATCCAAACTGGACTACGGCACAAAGAAGATGCCAGGAAAGGGATATGGATTGCCCGACTGGGCACCATTCACCCAAAGGGACTAAATATAAAAAAATAGTGGGGTTAATAAATATGGATATAAGGAATAACTTCCACACAACCTCTGGACAGAAGGATTTAGGATTTATTGTTTGATTATGGTCTTCTGAATTTGTTTGTGGTTTTTCTCATAATACTTTCTTGGCATTAATAAAAGCATTGGTCAGAGTCAAGTGGGATAGGTGAGGATGATGGGTCCTTTTTTCTTAGACATGGTCTGGGGGAGGCCTAATCAGAACCTATCAATCCATTTGACACTTGATCTTTACAAGCTTTTTCATGATGCTTAAATTAGTTAAGAATTTAGGTATGGACATAGGAGCTTAGATTAATTTAAGGAATATTTGAGTTAAGCAAATATAAGAGACCCTGAAAAGGACCAGGATAAGGGAACCCATTCCTTGAAGAATCCCGGTTAAGACATCAAGTAACAACAAAGTGAGCACTCCCCCTCCGGCCTTGTCAAGACGGCAGTCCGGAGGGGGGGGGTGGCGGAAAGGTAATTACCTGGGGGAGTGTTACACCCTGTATTAAACCCTGCAATTGCAGCGGGCACTCCTTGCTCCCTCCAGCTCAGGATTGGTGCAAATTACCTCAAGGATTATTGGAGACCCATTCTTGAAAAAAAGACAGAATAAGGATATTTCAACCCGGAACTTTAAACCCAGGATTTGGGTTTATCTTGGATTTATCTTCACCTCACCTTAACGTTGATGTATCTTCCTTGGATTTGAACCAGGGGGTTGAAAAACATTTGAGGGTTTACAATTTTGAAAAATTTGACGGTGAAGATGGGAGAATTTCTCTGACTCCATCTACTGGACACCAAAATTACAATTCCGAAGAAAAAATTACACATCTTATTTCAAAGGTGGGAGAGCTTCTCTGACTCCATCGGCTGGACACCAAAAATCATTACAATTACAACTGACCTCCCAGACGTCCACGGGCCGCATTCGAACCCTGGTCGACGGCGGAAGAGATTGGGCCTGGTGTCTGGTAGATTTATGTTGTTCGGTAGAAGTCCTCATTGTAGCCAGATGTGTGCTCCGTGGTTTGTTTCGCGGTGGTGGTCCTTTTAGGTGATGTCGGAGATATGATCCGGGGGCCGTAGTGCCAGGCTGGTGCTTTTTGTTGAGCCTCAGGGGAGGTAGGCTGAGGGTTTCCATGCCCTGCTAAGAGGCTAATATCTCCGGTCACCGTTAAGGTGATGGTCGGCCGACTGAAAACAATAATAGTAGCACACTAACTTAGCTTTTGTAGAGGTTTAGGTTGAGGGCTAACACTGCTCCAATTCGATCCACTGCTGCTAAAAAGACTTCTTTATTAAACGTTTACATTTAAAAGAGTCTAGAAAGTAAAGAAACAAAACTAACTCAATGCCCAACGTTTCATGAGCTAACTCAATTCTTCAGAGGCAAAACATGAATAAAAATTGATGCTATGGTTTAAATATCTTGTTTACGTCATGTTTACCCAAGGAGCAACAGGTGGATCTTGTGTAGGAGGATCCCGAGGCTGGCCGGTGGTCCCATCCCTTGCCGTGATTGGCTGCGGTGGGTGGCACTCCCTGGGGATGCGGTTCTGCCCATAGACATATATACAAAGACGCCAGATTGGCCTGTGGATCGTACGTAAACGTCGCCGCCATATTGGTCCGGGGAAGACTGGCCTGTAAACAAATACAAGTAAATGGGGCGCTGCAGTTTTTCTGGATGAAAAGCACTATAACGTTTACATTTCTCAACCAATTTCAGTGAGTCGTTTTATATTCAAGGGTTTATGATCTATGTGGAGGAGAAAAAAAAGTTTTGTCTCTAGTTACGTAGAATCTCGATAGTTAGGCTGTAATCGCTGTGTATCAACTCTTTAAAGAGTAAAGTTAGCTAGCCAGCTAACTACAGTCAGATTCATAATATGTCAGCCGCTTAGCCGAAACGACTAGCTTGTCATTGGAGAAAAATAGATATATAAATATAGATGAAAATCTCGATTATAGGCCATTTGAATTTTCCCTCTTTATTTGCCCTCTGGGGATCAATAAAGGCATATCTTATCTTATAATTGTCTTTGTCTGTAATTGTCTGTCTTGGAGTATATCTGTATCCTTTCACTGCTATACAAATATAGAAAGCAGACTGCCAGTGTCTCACTATTGTAATTTGTATTTGCCGATTTTGTTCCATTTTTCTCAGTAATGGTCAATTATTAGTACTTAAAAATGATTTAGATTTTTTCCTCTCCAGTGTTTCAAAGTGAAGGAGCTGTTCTGACCTGGAGCACAAGAAAAGCTAAAATGATCGGGACATGGACAGAAAAAGAACTTTCTACACATTTCATGTACATTATATTATATATGGACGTCTCCACAAGTATTAACCAAGGAAATAAGCCAAATCCATGCTTGACAAACCTGAGTTTTTACAATGCCTTATGACAATGAGTTATTTTTCACCACGTCAGTAATTCAGTTCATATGAGCCGTTGACACTGCTCTCTTGAGCGTCTAGCAGCGATTACAGCCTAACTAAGTAACTGGAGACAAAACTTTTTTTCTACTCCACGTAGATCATAAACCCTTGAATATAAAACGACTCACTGAAATCGTTTGAGAAATGTAAACGTTATAGTGCTTTTCATCCAGAAAAACTACAGCTCCCCGTTTACAGGCCAGTCTTGCCCGGTCCAATATGGCAGCGACGTTTACGTATCGTAGCAATGGGCAGAAGCAGTCAATGCGGTGTCTTGTCTATAGCTCTGCCCCCCATACAGGTTTACCTGTCAGAATCTCATTGGCTGCTTCTGGTTAGATTCAGGCCAGTTTTTGAAGGGAAATCAACAAGCCCAAGGTAGCTTAAACACACAGTAGGCCTACATCAGGTAAAACAATAAAAACAAATTGAAAATATCTACACCACTTAAAACCGACCTATCTAAGGGACTTAATTTGAACGTTAATCAAAATGCAGTATCTAATTAATCTAAATTAATTTAAATATGTATTTCTCTGGGCCACCAGATAGTGTAATTTGTATGTGAACGAAATTATTTATTGAAGTTTTAAAGTTAAATGAAAAACGGGGCTGCATCTGCAGTCCTGAAATAATGGGATTGTGGAGGGTGGGTTTTAAATCTTTTAATTTTTTTATGTGTCAACTTTTAATGTTTTAATGTTGTGTTTATGTATATGTGTGTGTCGCTGAGCTCAGTTTGTGTTTTAGATTTTAAGAACTATCGATTGTAAATAATTAATGAGTTAGTCGTTGGTAAATGTGTAGAATAAGTAATTGAGTGCTGTAATATGGTGATCTGGTGGCCAAACAACTGCTCGATGTAATTGGAGCTGGAAACGTCCATTCTGCTGTGGGCGGGTACGGGTCTCTCAAGTGAAGAAAATTATTCATTTGGGTGGACGTGGATGATTGATGATACTGTTTTTCTCAATTGCTAAAACACTAAACCCCATTCTCTGAACCAAATGCTCAGTGGCCTAAACCCATTTGGCAAAACCTTAAACAAGTTCAGGTAATTAGACACAATTTGCAAATCTCATCCACTCTTTGCAAAGCTCTAAACACATTCTCACTCACTAAAAACACATTTGTCATGGTAGTGCACTTGTGTTGCAAAATGGTTAACACGGGCGGTAAAAGTGAAACACAACTACAACACAGCTGTCATCGTTTACGCACAACAACTCAACATTGTTCACACTTGTTTCTAATGATGTAATCAAACCAATTGGACAGAATATAAGCCAGTTCAGAGTGCACAGGTATGTTGAACAATGGATGGAAACAATCAGAGAGGAAGAGTACCCATGATTACATTAGTCATTTAGCAGACGCTTTTATCCAAAGCGACTTTCAACATAGGTAGGCAAGAAAACTACTAGTCACCAGAAATCGTAAGTGCATTTCCTTCCTAAACAAGCAACTAAGAGCAGAACTAGTGTTAAGGTAAGAGTGCAATAAGTTAGCAACCTACTTTATTTTAAACAAATAAGTGAACCAAATAAACAAGAGCTAAGACACATAATTGATGACAAATAGGCAAGGCTAAGAGGACGGGTCAGGGTAGTGTTTCCTGAAGAGGTGGGTTTTCAGCCTGCGACAAAAGATGGGCAGCGACTCTGCTGAATAATTTCAGATGAAGTTCGGGCAACTGTAACTGTGTTGTTGTGGAATGACAATGAGGGGAGCAGATTCTGTGGCCACCATAATCAGGACATTCAGAGAAGAGAACAGGTAATCTTTTTATTTTGGTAATTGAAAGTTTACTGTATACATTTGATTCAGTACATCATAGAAAGGGGACTGGGGAAAAAAAGATAACCTTTCTTACCATACAACATTTTACATATAGAAGTAATGTCCATTACTATTTTTACTGTATGTATACGTTTGTAAGTGCATTTTCCCTTTTGTATAATTGCAAGACTACCACATGAGGGTGGAAGGACTGCTTTGTTCTCCCAACAGCAAGAGGCTCTCATTGTTGGTATGGTCCTTCAAAACAATGCCATCCGACTGCGTGAAATTCAGCAAAGAGTTGTTGAAGACGATGTAAATGTTGAAGGAATCAACAGTGTCAGCCTTTCTGCCATCGCCTGTGTCCTCCAACGCAACAGGGTACACATGAAGCAAGTATACAGAGTACCGCAACTCAGAAAGGGTCAGTATGTGCAAGTCAGTGTACACTCGGACACTTTCAGCGCTGATACTTACAGTGCAATTCTATGCTACTAGCCTACTGTTACTGTAAACTGCACTGTATTGTAGTGTATGTAAATCAGGAGTGCATACAAATACTGTCTTTCTGCAATGTCACCCTTTGTGCAGCCATAAGTAATTTTGGGGTTCTTCACCGTCATGCAACCCTGGGGCCATATAACACTGAACATCTTCTTACATTTCTGGGTGGTTTTCGGGATTTTTTTGTTTGAGTGTGAGTGGCATGATCATCAGCAGGCAGTGCATCCTGTCCATGTTGTGGTTTGGGACAATGTCAGCTTTCACCATGGTGTCCGGATACGCGAGTGGTTCAACCAGCGATTCATGTTCCTTGTTTACATTAATGATCTTGCAACTGTGTCTTCCACTGTACTACCAATACTTTTTGCAGATGATACAAATTTGATTTTGACTCAGTCATTTTGATTCTCTAATCAGTGAAGCTAATTCTGGCATAATAACTTTCTGAATGGTTCCAGATAAATAAGTTATCGTTAAATATAAAAAAACCTAATTTTATTATATTTACAGGCAAAAATAAAAAATATTGTAAATCCAGTGTTAAGATCTCAATTGGGGATAATGATATAACTCAGGTTTCTTGTGCCAAATTTGTAGGGGTTTTAATTGATGAGAGGTTGTCATGGACTGAGCATATTAAGCTTGTTAATAACAAAGTAATGAAGTCTATTGGTATCATCAGAAAAATTAGTGGTTTTATATCTCAGAATGCCCTCAACATACTGTATTATAGTTTAATTTATCCACATGTTAGTTATTGTAATATTGTTTGGGCTAGCACATATCCTACTAATTTACAGAAATTATTCATCACACAAAAGAAATGTTAGATTAGCCACCTCCTCTAATTACTTGTCTCCATATGACATTAATACACTTCAATCTTGTATATTTATTTATAAATATATTCATCTTTCACATTTGCTTCCCAAATCTTTCAATGATTTTTTTACAGTTAACTCAGGTCCATTCTTACAATACAAGACACACTAATAAACTTCATCCTCCTTTTTGCCGCACTACACAGTTTTTTTTTTTTTACTTACAGAGGTTCCTTACTTTGGAATTGTAGCAAAAATATCTTCATCCCTGATTAATTTTAAGTCCAGACTGAAGGCCCATCTGATATCAAGATTCCCAATAGTTTCTTTTCCTAGCATAGTTATTAGATCACCATCAACTATACATGCTCACACACAATCATTTTACACTTATACATACTCATAATTTATTTTGACTTTTTTGTTATAATAAGCCACTTGTATTGCTTTCTTTTTTGTTGTTGAATTTTTTTTTTTTTAAATCTTTTCATATTTTTGGGGGAGGTGTTTTGTATAAGCCCATATAGGGTTTTTTAACCTCTCCCGCACTTATTATTCTTGTTTCATTTCTGTTTTTGTAATTATTCTTGATTTTTATGGTGCAAATAAATAAAATAAAAATAAATAAAAATGTGGCGGTGGAAGGTCTATGACCGAAACCCATATACCAGGGGAAAATCTCTTACAGG
The DNA here is from genome assembly GCA_034670385.1 of Hoplostethus mediterraneus. Classification (NCBI taxonomy): domain Eukaryota; kingdom Metazoa; phylum Chordata; class Actinopteri; order Trachichthyiformes; family Trachichthyidae; genus Hoplostethus; species Hoplostethus mediterraneus. Next base: position 371,832 of record JAXDDW010000232.1, on the reverse strand, counting down.
CAATGGAATTGGCCTGTGGTGACATAGGTATAGAGTGTTGTCAAGGCTGGATCCGGCACACCAGAGGGTTATTTCCCGTTGCCTGGCAAGGGACAACGTGGCATGTTGTCCCTTGGTCTCTCTCCTTGGTCTGGTCCCTACCTATCTGTGTATACAGTATATCTCTTCAGAAATCAAGAACATTATAGCCTCCGCTCACAGGACACTTTGCAATTGAATGTTCCGCGTGTTCGTACAAAAAAGCGTTTAAGTATGCTGCCCCCTCTGCCTGGAATACTCTCCAGAAAGACTTAAAATTACAAGAACTGATCAGTTATGATGCTTTCATATCAATTTTAAAGGACTTAGAACGTGAAAGTATTGGAAATTGTCATTGCTTTTAATTCAGTATCTGTGCCCCCTCAAACCTGCTTTTAATTTCTTGTTATTTTGTATTATGTCTGTCCTTGTGTAGGAACGTATGCCTGTGTCCTTGTGCTGCCCTCTTGGCCAGGTCCGTCTTGGAAAAGAGATTCCTTATCTCAATGAGGTCACCTGGTTAAATAAAGGTTTAAAAAAAAAAAGTCCTTTGGCCGGATCAGCACAAAGACTTGATGCAGAAGAAATGTCATTGACTTTGAGTATGTGCTTTTCATTTAGAGTTTTCTTTGGACTTACTGTATTTTTATGTGCTGGCATTCAATACTGTATTACTTGCAGTACTTACAGTATACAATATATTCACTGTTGTGATTACTATTCTTTTTTTCTTTTTTAAATGCATTTACACACACACACGACGCTGTGTTCTCAATTTTCTGATGTAGTGTCTAAGGAATGCTCTGTAGTGTTTTGAGGCGATTGTTTGATTTTGCCAGAAGAGTCAGGGGTTTTGTGAATGTAGTTTGAGGATTTGTGTTTGGGTTAGGGTTAGTTTTGAGAAAATGGGTGAAGGTTTCAAGAAATGTGTCTTAGCAATTGAGAAAAACTGTAATAGGCCTATACTGAATAGTGATACTGCAGTTTAGAGACTGGACCAGCATGCAGGAGTAGATTTTTTAAATGTTTTTTTCAGACCGGCTTCACAGTACCCAAAACGCCTGCCATCCTCCTGGAGAGTGAAAAATAGACAAACAGGTTTGCTGTCTTCCAAAACCTTATACCCTGTCACCTGCTGTCTGTGGCCAATCAGAGAGGTTCTCTGGCATTAGTGCCACTTTGACCCAGGTGGCATCAATCTCGTCTCATTTGGAGCTAAATGGTACTCAGTTGTACTTTGACAAAAATAATCAAATTTACCCTCTCAAGAGGCATAATCAAAACATACATTGTTAGTGAAGTTGATAAACCAGTAAACATTCCCTTCTTTGGAACTAACTAACATTACAGCAGAAGAAATCACCCACATTTCAAAGGGAAAGTGCACTCCTTAAAGGGTCAGGCAGGTCAGGGAATTAAAGTCCCCCTACAGAAAACCTGTGTGAGCAGAAAGACTAAACACAAGTGAACAAGCATTTCTCAAATATCACAAGTTCACGGCTCATATAAATGTTGATCAGATGGCAGAGACACGAGGAGCTGTACAGTCAAACTTATAGATGCAGTGTGTCCACAAACAGGCCTGTCTTAAAAGACCTGCAATGCAACTCCACTACTTCACCTGTCATAGCAGAGATAATTTGATATTGGATACTTGTGTGCCGTTTGCTTTGATTTGGATTCTCCTTCGTCAATGTAGAGAATGCAAAGTCACCCATTTAAACACCTAACCCTCACATTCTGGAATATTTCATTGGTCCCTGTACACACTGCTGTGTGCCCCCCCCCACCCCCCCGTCGTGTGGCTCAGACTCCTGGAAGCTGCTTGACATCCTCCTGGATCCATCTTTTTCATATATGTTCACATTCTATGAATCATTTGTCATATGGATTGTCTATATTGTAATTTTATTATGTTGGTCTATTCTGTACACACATCTATTGCACGTCTTTTCCGTCCAGGGAGAGTTGTTCAGTTGCTCTTCCTGAGGTTTCTTCCATTTTTTCCCTGTTAAAGGTTTTTTTTGGGGAGTTTTATCTGCTGCGAGGGTCTAAGGGTGTCATATGCTGTACAGATTGTAAAGCCCCCTGAGGCAAATTTGTGATATTGGGCTATATAAATATAATTGACTTGACATACATAGAGCTGGGAGCATTTTAGAGGTCAGTAACCTAACATTAAGAAGTTTAGGCCTCAACTGAGTTGTGACACTGCTGTTTAGAGAATCATATATTGTTTTTGGAATGGCTGTCAATGCTTTTCAATGGACCATTTAGGGAATAAAATTCACCATTTAGAAGGGACGTACTTTTTGACCTCTGGAAGATTTTACAGCCCATAACTCTGTAACAGAACAACCTAGAGGCATGGGGAGAACATCGGGACAACTGTTTCTGGTAATCTTCAGTCCACTCCAGTTTATAGAAGTTGACAATTGAGATTACAAACATCCACATCCCAATGTCAACAGACACAATAATGGTTTCAGTGTCATGGTGTAAATGTTCAATATTCACCAAACATCTGGGAAACACAGATTTTACAGCTGTAATTAACATTTTGTCAATAATGCTCCATATTCATTAACATTCGTCACTGTGTGAACCAACATCTAGTTCTTTATTAATTTGAACTTTCCAGTTTTTACATAATGTAGAAAACAGCTAATTTAATATTATATTTAACCTTGTAAAAAATTGACTTTGAGTTGTCAAATAAAACCTGTGTTCAAAAAAGATCTGCAATGCAACTACACTACTTCCCCTGTCATAGCAGAGATAATCTGATCATAGAGTTGTGAACATTTAGGATGTAAGACTCAAGCCATACACCTTGGGCAGCTGGAACCTGGAGTTCACTCTGGGCCACTTCCATGTCTTTTATCAGCGTTGCCAGGTGGTTATAGCTGATGAAGTCTGCAATGTATTTTTCAGACCACTAGATGAAGCCATCCCTCCAATTACAGCCAGCCTAATCCTTTATTTTTTACATTACACATTTATTTTGGCTTAAAGCTTTGAGTAACAAAATGCAAATTAGTACAAAGAAAAGCCACAACTAAGTTACCAAAATAATCCTTAAAGAACAGAAATAAAACAAAGAAATGGCTTTTTTTGTAAAGATTTGTGTTATTGAAAGATGCTCATAGAGAAAAGGCAAATACACATAAAAGGTATACAAATTTAAATATATATGCATCAGATAGTGATAACATATTACATTACATTTTGTTTGTCAGTGTAAAAACAAAAAATGGTTTTATTAACTGACAGTGATTGGTCACATCAAACTGAAGTGCTGATTAAGTGACAAATTGAGCAATTTAACATTAAGTAGTTTAGGCCTCAACTGAGTTGTGATACTGCAGTTTAGAGAATCATATACACCTTTTGGAATGGCTGCCAATGCTTTTCAATGGACCATTTAGGGAATATAATTCACCATTTGGAAGGGCTGTACTTTTGGACCTCTGGAAGAGTTTACAGGCCACAAATTAGATCATATTCTTGGAAATTTCCAAGATTTCCAATTCGCAGAATCTGGAGAGATGCTGAGCCTCACGTTGTACACGTGCCACCATCTTGGTCATTTGTATGAAGGACCGTGTTCTTGGAATTTGGGATTCAAATTTTTCTGTCAATTCTTTTCGGTCTGGGGCTACAGACAGAGCCCAGTCTTCTCCATGGTGGCTAGGGTTATCAGGGTTATTAGGGTCATTTACATTCACCCAAGGAATGTCTAAAGTTTTTTATCACATCATCACATCCCCTCCACATCGACTGTTGTGGATCTCTGGGCTCAATGGAGAAATGTCCCTGGAAAGACTGAAAGGGTCTAAAACCATCTCTCCATCTACTCCTCTTTCTATTGGTGTTACTGCAGTGTGCGTGTGTGTGTGCAATAGGTGTGACAGCATTCTCTCTTTTCCTCTTGGAAAAATGATCTTTTCTCTCCTTTTTCCCCCATATCTCCCTTATTCTCCCCCCAACCAGCTCTCCTTCTGACAGAAAGACTGAGGGAGGGAGAAAGGAGGATACAAAAATGAGGGAGGAGGGAGAGAGGAGGCAAGGAGATTGGAGAAGGGAGGGTGGACACAGGAGGGAGGAGAGATGACGATAGCAGAGGCTGCAGAGAGATGCTAATAGCATCGACACAGACACTGACAGGAAGCTAGCTACATACTAGTTAGCATCATTAGCACAGACAGACAGACAGACTTGTGTTTGTAGCACAGAAGCACTGACACAAACGGTGAGTTGTAGCAAGGCTAGGTAGCTAGCATGCTGTTGGAAGGAGGCTAGCATTGCTAACAGACACAGAGTGATGCAGAGCCTCTCTGTTGGACGGTGAGTGAGACCGGTGGAAGATCTGCATCTCTGGTGACAGGTGGTGTGTGTGTGCGTGCGTGCGTGCGTGTGTGCACGTTCTGTACAGCTGTTCTGTTATCTCTAGGCTGCAACAGACGCCTACAGACATTAGGAATGCACTCTGTCTGTATAGGCCATGTCTCACTGTTAGTGACAGTGTACAGCCTCTCTCTCTGTCTGTGTCTATCTGCGTGTCTGTCTGTCAGTCTGCCTGTCTCTCTGTCTGTATACTAGAGTACTACTACATCTCAAGTGGAGTATGAACTCTAGAAGGTTGATTTGAATAGAAAAGGCTACAGAACTACAATTACTACTACTAGCTGGTTGTTATACAGTAGTACTACTAGGGTTGGTCTGTAAACTGCAGTAGCCAATAGCAGCCCAGCTTTGAGAACACATTAACTGATGGAGTAAAGACTGTGTGTACATGTGTGTCCACAGGTACAGATGTAGCTGAATTGCAGTTTGACAGACAGCTCATTGGGGGCGGGGCCTGTGGGTGGGATGTCAAAACGAGGGGCAGGGGGGCGGGGGAAGGGGGAGCGACCTGATGCCATGGCAACCCTTCAAGCAGCCAATGAGGAACTGAGAGCCAAACTGACGGACATCCAGATTGAGTTACAACAGGAGAAGAACAAGGTAATAAAAACTACAAACCTCACATTACTTCTATTAGTATTACTGCTACTACTATTACCACTACTAAAATGTGTACATTTGTCTCCAAGTTTAAATAAAATACATTTTAAAAAGAAAATACTACTACTGCTGAAATACTACTACCACTACTAATAATGCTGAAATATTACTGTTGCTACTAATAATGCTGAAATACTGCTACTACATCAGCTACTCCCACTGAAATATTACTTTTACTGCTGTTACTAATTGTGAAAATATTACTATTTACTAGGTACTACTACGTAGAGTGTGCTTTGTTTTGAAATGTGAGACTGTTTGATCAATTATTAAAATTATTGTTATAATTTCACTTTATTTTTTATGAATCAAGTTATCTTATTAACACCACCAGCTAACACTGCAATTGTCTCTTTATAATGATATCAGTCTAATCAGAAGAGGTGAGTCCTCCATTTCAGTGATTTTCTCCCATCATGTCCAGGATACATCAATAACACACAATAGTCAGTTCTTTATAAACAAACATTTATTACCTGATGAAACACGAAGAGTGATAGTTGAATATATGTACAACAAAGTTAAATGAGGGCAGGTAATACTGACGCAGACGGAGCAACCTGGGCGGTATGAGTCTAACCGCGGTGGCAGACAGCCGACCGTTCACGTTATATAGAATAAGAGAAGGGTCAGATGATCGAAGAGGATCTTCTAACCCGGTTCTACACCACTTTGGTTGGGGGGGGTAACTTTTTATTGATATCACAGTATGTTGTACTACAGTCTACAGCAGGGGTGGGCAATCATGTGCCACGGAGGGCCGAGAGTCTGCAGGTTTTCACTCCAACCAAAGACTACAGCAGGTGATTTCACGGATTAACACACCTTCAACCAGAGAGGAGGGACTAATCAGTGAAATCACCTGCAGTAGTCTTTGTTTGGAGTGAAAACCTGCAGACTCTCGGCCCTCCATGGCACATGATTGCCCACCTCTGGTCTACAGGGTGTTCCTTATTTAAATGTTATTACTACAGGCAACATGCATAAACGAATTATGAACTACATGAACACATTATTATGAACTACATAAATGAACCCCTTAGGGACTCTGGATTGGTTTTATACTGGAGTGAGGCTCCTTTTCTGGTAGATGATGTCATGTTAATAGTAGTGGATCTACCCGTGTTTGTCCCAATAGACAAGATATGGTCTATATATGCTAGATATGGTCTCACCAGTTTCCACTCTGTTTCACTACTGCCCATTCCTGTACAGCGTTCAAATGGCAATGGCTAGATGTTTCTGGAATCCCCTGTCCTTTTCTAATACTGCTTTCCAATAGTAAACCCCATCTTGGTAAAAAACGATATCTCTGTCATTCGTGCTGGAAAACTTGCAAACTTGTCGAGTATTCCAGACACGGCCGTGACCGATACCAGCTTGACTTCAACAAGCCGTTTGGCTAAACATTCGTTTAGGAAATTAATTTAATATCAGTTGGTATGGTGCGCTATTATTTACCTCACTAGTGTCAGTAGCAGCACCGCTAACTGCCCTGTGTTAGGGTTAGGGTTAGGGGAAGGTGAGCTGCTTGAACTGGGGGCTTGATGCGAGGGAGCCAGCGGTCCCGGAGCCGAGCTAGCAGCAGCCGCAACAGCATTACTTTGTTTTGGTTTAGGAACCAAAAATCGGTGCATGATATCTATTCAGTTTAATAACGCTGTAACGTTACCTAACCCGGTAATGATAGCTACAAGAACGATGTTGAAATTAACCAACTGTCTGACAAGTTGTGCTTCGGTGTACTTGGTAGCTAACGTTCGCCAAGTAACGTTAACCTAAACCCACCAACAGCAAAGCTCCTAATGCAGTGCAACACTACAGCAAACAATAACAAGCTAATCTCTCAAGTGTGACAGGCTGTGACAAACACACTGTAAAAGTGACAGCAAAGTTTCGTTGTCTCCGAGTTTTATACTGTCATACTAACCAATCAGAAATCAGGACTACGGCACACAGTTACGGCCAATACACTACAGGGGTGATTTGTTTTGGTTTAAAAATGTGCAGAACAGATCCGGGCCCGGCGGAGATGCTTAGTGTTGGTGGGGCATTGCACCCCCTGCCTAGAACCGGCCCCGTCTTCTAACCTCACTTTCACAAGTTCAACACTAACTTGTGAAACACTAACACCCGTGCATCAACAAGAAAGTTGGTTACCATCTGGTTCGTGATACGGCGCTGGCATCTTCGTCTTTGTCGCAGTGGACTTGTATATACAAGCACATCACTGTCAGGGATCGGGTCCTGATCACGGCAACACTGTGGCGGCTAGGTTTTGGCCCACTAAAGAGGATGAGAACTGAGAAAGTTTATATCATATGTGAGGAAAGGAGGTGTTTCCTTTGACACAGATTTACAACCTGATGACCAGGGATGAAAATCACTTTGTGGCGGTACCAATTCCCCAGACTCCAGCTCATCGGGAAGAAGCCCGAGAACCAGTTTCCGACCCCATAAGAGAAAAAAAATTGACTTGTAGTAACAATTCTTATAATAATGAACAAATGCCTCTTTTATAATGAACAAATGCCTCGTAAAAGGGGTTCAATGAAAATAAACAAAATAAACCTGCAGGCGTTAGGCTATCAAAAGGCAAGTAGTATTCTTGCACGATTAGCACTAATATCTGCCTTTATGCAAGTGACTTAGTTGAAAGTTTTTTTTATATTAATCACCCAAAATAGGCTTCAAAAGGCCCTCAATCACCCTCAAGCAGAGTAAGCCGAGCAGCAAGGAGACTCTAGTTCTAGCCGCTAACACCTGCTAAAATTAGGTCCGTAGACAGTTTGAGGAAGGATCAGAATGACCTGGATGTGTCATTTCCCACCTCTCTTAAGCCTTAAAGAAAGGGCGTCGTCACACCCTGATTGGCCGAGAGGGGAATCACCAAGCTGCCCTCAATAACCATTTGGGAGCCAGTCCCCACACCCTGCGCAGCAGGTGATCTGAATAACCCTCTAATAGTCATTGAGGTAAACAAATTGGGAAAAGAAAAACCAGGAAGCCCAAGAGAATGAACAACCGCTACAACTTGCTAACATGTGATTGAAAATAACATCTTTGATCACCTCACCAACAAATGGATTCATATGACATCAAACACTATTATTACTCCACCATTTACTGCTGGAGAGTAAATTAAAGGGGTGTGGAGTTTGCATGCTGTGCTCACATGGGTCTTCTCCTGTAAAGAACCCCATCTAAAAACATGCAACATCCTGTCCTGTCCCTGACCACGACGAGAACCTACACTTGGGGCCAAATGTATAAAACTCTGTTCCCACATGTTTTTTCTTCATACATCTCAATCATCCTTAAATTGTGTGCACGTGCACGAGCCTTCTGACCATGCCCACAATTTACTATAAATGGCTTCCAACACACCCCCAACTGCCTGATTTGCATATAAAGGGCATTTAGTTTAGTTTACAGGACAAACGGCGGAAGCATTTATAAAGAAATAGAAGAAAAGAAGCGCAATTTTACTGTTAACTTGAAATAATGGTTGATCAAAATGACAGAAGAAAACGCAGATTATTTAGAAGCCTAAGCTCTGGCATTACCGACCAAATGAAACAAGTTGAATGGTAGAAAGTAACCGAGACCATCTCCCTTTTAAAAGCCCAATGCAACGCTCTACCACAGAGCGCACGGCTGTGCATCACATTACAGCGTCTGTTGTGGCTCTGGGGGTTTGTACATGGCATAACCATGGCTTCAATGCATACCCATTATCACCTGAGGGTAGAAAATATTATGTACATATTATACAAAACAATATTATATACATATATTACATTTGGGAAACCGAACAAATTGCATTTTGACGTTGGCCTGTTCAGCTGCTGTGTGGGAACCTGATGTATCTATTACTCAAAGAAATGATGCCACCCCACGCCATGGGCATGACTCGGCTCAGGGCAGCTCAGGAGATCCCTGATCTGTCCGCAAGCTTCAGCTGAAACGTGCCCGTCGCTAAAAACCCGATTGTTGTCAATACCTGTAGATGGACGGGGATGACAGGGGTTCTCCGAGGGTGTCGTTCCAACACAGGGCCCAGTTCAGTACACAATTAGAAGAGAACAGCTCTTGGAAATCCAAAGCGGCGCATTAGCCAGTCATCATCATGGACCAGAAAACCAGTACGGTCTCTGAAGACTCGTTCCCGCCTAAATTGCGCAATAGCAATATCTTCCAGCAACACCAAAGCAGCTATTGTATCATTTGGCACAGCCATTACGCACGGCTACAGCCTTTATATAGTGTAGGTTATTCTTACTACCCAATAATAGGCTACAGAATAATAATCTTGTATTATGTTTTTATTTGTTTATTTATATAAAGATCATTATCATTATAGTTATTATAATGCATAGTGACAAACATATTTACTCAAGATAGAATGAAATGAAGGCTTGTCAAAAAAAAGGTTATTAATCACTCACGCATCACTATGCAATCATAGTGGATGTTTTTTTTATACTATAGATTACATCCTAACACAATGTAGTGAAAGAAAAAAGCTCCAAATAAAATGTCACCCAAATTCACACTTTTATTATCCTTTTTTGGATAAAAACTCGAAAAATGCATATGGTACGCATGGTGTTCAGGATGCGTACCGGTAAGCACATTCTTGCTGCCCGTGGATTTTTATTCATTTGAAACCTGCGTGGAAAGTGACGTAAGTACATTTTTCGTGCGTACGCATGGTTTATACATCTGGCCCCTGGAGTTGGTCCCCGGGCACTGAAGGAAAAAAGGGCTGCCCACTGCTCCTGGAGGAAGGTCGGCGGTGATGAGATAAATGCAGAAGACAAATTCATTTCGGACACTCTACCTGCATGTGTGTGTTGTGTTCGGTAGTCACTTCCCCTTGCATGTGTTGTGTGTGTTAGTGCATGTGCTGTAATAAATTTCAAGTTGGTTAAACTTAGGGTGCTTTCACACCTACCTTGTTTGGGTTAGGGTTAGGTCCGAAGGCTACAGGCTTCGGACTTTTCAGTTTGGTCCGAACCAAAATGGCAGGTATGAAAGGTGCCTCGGAACACGGTCCGGACCAAAGGACCATAGTTTGGTCCGACCAAAAGAGGTGGTCTCAGTCCGGATCAAACTGAACCATGGTTTGGTTCGTTTGCAGAGTGAAAACACTTTTTGGATGTTTCGAACTTTCGGACCAATTACAGGAAGTTGAGGCACGGTATCGTTGGCGACGATATAATTTTTGCATGAGGACGTTCATTTGGCGGATTCTAACTAGTCTTGAGTACTGTGCTTGAAGTTGGTGCTGCTGGTAGTAATGCCATAATAATAATACTATAGTCAGTCCCACCAGGATTTTTTCTGATTATTGCGGCCCAAAATGATTGAATTTGCAACGGCTTTTATCAAAAATTGCAATGCAATTTGGGATATTTTCCGTGTTATCGTGTGATAAAACAGCAGGAATTGATGAAAATTTCGAGCCCCCCATCCTTCCCAAAACGTAGTAAACTGCCCACTAGTAATCGTCACACATTAATACCTCCCGGGGCCGCCGGTTGAAAACTAGTTTTACTACACATGATCTCTGTCTAGTGCCTTTCTTTGTATTTAATTCCTTTTTAATCCTAGTTTTCTTTACATTATTTTTGTTTGTCTTTTCCCTTTAGGCTGCAATGCAGCATATCTACAATTTGCCACAACATCATTAGTTGACCCGTCACATTCCCATCCCGCTCTAATCTGTCAGTGCTGCCAGTTTGACACAGAGAAAAAGAGAGAGGTCCGGAGTGGAGAACGCACATCTAACTTTTCACCAGCCTGTTAGCAGCAAATCAACTTGAACAGTTTATAAAATGATTAGGCTACACCGCGGCGCGGCCCGTCCAATCCAGACCCACCGGCCCACCGGGATTCATCCCGGTTGTCCCGATTGGCCACTCTGGCATTGTCCTATCAAAGGCTCAGGATAACAAGAAAACAAATGGTGCAAATTGTACATTTTAATAAAAAAAATCACCTCCCGAACATGTAGGAGCTCTTGCAAGTATTCAGGCAATTACTTGAATTTGCGTTAATTATTGCGATCGCAACATCCTGGAAGGACTGTATAGTGGCAACGAAATGAGATTCATTCATTTCATTCAAACGGAAAAGGCTATCCGCCGAATTGACAACACGCCAACGTCAGACGCACGCCCCTCTACAAACCAATCAATGTCAAGTATCGGGAGACGCAGCCCACGTAGGTGATGACGACAGGACGTAGGTATGTCATCCAAAGGTCTTTAGTGTACTCGCAAAATTGCAATGTGAAACCAAGACTAACCAGATCAAATGTATACAATGTAACAAAAACATGAACCTTGGTTCGAACTTTCAGGTGTGAAAATGAAACGAAAGTTCACCTGCTGCCTTAAAAACGTGAGTAAACTCAACTTGAAGATAAGCTTTGTTTCAACTCAAAAAGTTAAGTTATACAAATTGTTTGACTAATGGTTGTTTAAACTTGATACTCTGAGTTAAAACAACTAACTGTTAAATTATCCATTCAAGAAAACTTGCTTTATCTTGTCAAACAAAACCAAGTAGAGCAGCTGTTCCTCTGTTCTGGTTAGTGTCCTGCATACAATTAGAGACAAGAGTGAGTGAATGCAATACTTAAACTAGAAGTCCTTATTTTAGTACACATTGATAATGTGGTGAGCTGAAGTTACTTCACTCACAGATGACACACTAGAATCTGCTTCAAGTGTGTCATCTGTGAGTGAAGTAACCTCACAACCAGCTTTCATAGCAGCATGCAGCAATTGGAACACAAAGAACATCTTCAGTGAAATGGTAGGCAGGTCAGCTCCCCCACTATGAACCACACCCATGGTGTCAACCACCACCAACCAACAAGCTTTCCAACTAAAATAAAGAACATATACAATCCCTGCAAAACATTTTCTCCATGAACATTAATTATTTGCATGAACAAGAACAACAGACAATGGCAAAGTCAACAGACTTTTATCCAAAACTTGTCATGACAAGTGGAATTAAAGAGAAGAAATAAGTTCATATAACTTAATGGGGCTATCATATTTTACAGTGTACTACTGCTACTACTAAAAGTACTGAAATACCACTACTATTGCCACTGCTTCCATTACTACTGCTACTAAAACTATTAAATAGTTACGTGACTACCACTACTATTAAATCTTGTAACTTAGATGGGAGAACTACAACAGAAGTACTATGCTGAAAGGTCACACATTTGTTCTCTGTAACAGCCACTGAAGCCCTGCCTGCTACCTGTCTGTCTGTCTGTCTGTCTGTCTGTCTGTCTGTCTGTCTGTGTGTAGGTCAGTCGTCTGGAGAGAGAGAAGAGCCAGGAATTGAGAGCAGAGCATCACCGAGCGACAGTTGCTGTGACGGAGCTGAAGACCAAACTCCATGAAGAGAAACAGAAGGAACTGGCCGTTACCAGGGAGACGTTACTACGGCAACATGAGATGGAACTGATGAGAGTCATCAAGATAAAAGACGGAGAGATTCAACGTCTTAATGGACTGGTTCTGACGCAGAGAGACGGATCTACCGACAAGGTTATCCAACTTTTCTGGATCTATATCTATCAGTCTGTCTGTCTGCCTGCCTGTCCATCTGTCTGTCTATCTGAGGATCTACTTACAAGGTTGGCAAATCTAGATTATTTAGATCTATGTATGCTTGTTTAGTGATTGCCCATAATCCACCTGTGACCCCTCTGACTGACAATACCGACTGACTACAGTACTGACTGACAGTCCTCACTACTGTACATAATGACTCACAGTGCTGACTCATGGTCAACGGTCCCTGTGAAGGAGCCAGCAGTAGAGGGAAGAGGCTGCAGAGGAGGAAGTTGTGGAGGCTGTTGCCTCTGCCCCACTGGTAGATGTCATGTCAGAGCTAGCAGCAGAGAGCCTAAGGTGGTTGAGCCGGAACCAGAGGCTAACCAAACCTTGAACCTGAACCCAAGCCTGAGCCTAATGTGGTTGCAACCGAGCCTGTGCCAGAGGCTGAGCCACACACAGGACCAGATCCTGTGGAGGAGGAGGCTGCTGAGGTGGTTGAGGCTGAACTAGGACCAGAACCTGTGGAGGAGGCTGCTGAGGTGGTTGAGGCTGAACTAGGACCAGAACCTGTGGAGGAGGAGGATGCTGAGGTGGTTGAGGCTGAACTAGGACCAGAACCTGTGGAGGAGGAGGATGCTGAGGTGGTTGAGGCTGAACTAGGACCAGAACCTGTGGAGCAGGAGGCTCCTGCTGAGGTGGTTGAGGCTGAACTAGGACCAGAACCTGTGGAGGAGGAGGATGCTGAGGTGGTTGAGGCTGAACTAGGACCAGAACCTGTGGAGCAGGAGGCTCCTGCTGAGGTGGCCCCCAAGCAGCCCAGATGAAGAACCCAGACATTCTCTAACCTGTTTAAATGCTTATGGTTCCAGGAGAAGTTGGAGCAGGAGGTCCCCGGACCAGAAGGCAGTGATTGGAGGCCTTTTGGTCCAGGTGGTTCAGTCAGGGGAATGGGATTAGTGATTAGTGGGATTAGTCCCCCCTTATCACAGCAGGGCCGCTCAGTTCGCCCTACAAGTCTGAGCTGAGGGGGATGGTATGTGGCAGACTGGGCTACCTGGCACTGAAAATCTGCAGGAACAGCCATTCGGCCATCTTGCCCCAGCTGAGGGGCGTTATCTTCATCTTTTTTCATCTGAGGGGAGTCATCTTCATCTTTTGCATTTCACTGAACACCTCGTGTGTGCATGTGACAAATAAACGACTTGACTTGACTAATCAGCCAGGTGGGAGCTGATTGCCTCACCTAAAGGACTTAAGTGTCAATTTCACAGTCTAACTAGTAAAAATTAAATAAAAATAGAATGCAAGTGTCATAGAAACTGTCAAGATAAAAAGTGTCTCGGTCAATTTAAGTGGCGAGGTAGTATCAGTGTATATACAATATAAAATGATGCTAGAATTGCTATGTTGGTCTGCAGAGGCCAGTAGTTGGCAAGACCCTAGTGAGGAGACAACTGAATGAAAAGAGCAATTTCTTATAATATTCAGTAGACTAAAACAATCTAAAAAGTTAAAATGGTGCTCTGCTAAAGTCCACACAGACAGATTCAAAAAGGTCAACGTGTCATTCCCAGACATGACGCCCGAAAAATGGAAAAATGCAGCAGCACTGCAAATAATATAAGGATAAATCATCACTGAAGCAAAAACATACAACGCAATAATAATAAGTGCAGCCATCTTACATGTGTGCAATACAGCAAGAATGTAAGAGTACATGTAGGAAGGAGCTCAAAATAAAATAAACTAACAACTGAATATAGAACAGCCAATATCAAAACTGTTTGCCGCTCTCGCTGTCTTCGCCGACCGGTGTTTTGCAAACAGCTCCGCTAATCTTCGCTCCATCTATAACTTAAGATCACCGAATCCCACCAGACAACTACAGATTCATTTTTTCCTCTTGTGTGCTCGTTTTAGAGAGGTTGTCTCTGTTAGAGAGACGTGTCCGTCAGTTAGAGGCGGATAGGCCAACTACCTTAGACGAGACGGGCACCCCAGACAGCTTAGATACGTGGCCATCTAGCCAGCTCACGAGCGCTAGCAGTAGCCCGAACATTAGCGAAGATAGCATAGCTCCATCGGCAGTGGGTGATGAGCTTGTCCCAGTCTCCGGACGTCGGAGAGCCCGTCGATTCCAGCCGCCACTTGTGCGGTCCGATTCGCCACCGGTGCTACCGATGGCTAATCATTTTGCTGTTCTTGCTAGTCCCTGTGGTCGGCCCGTCTCCCCAGGCGAAGTTCTGTGATGAAAAGGGATTAGTCTTCTTAGATAACTGGCCCTCCTTCTGGGGCAAACCCGGCTTGCTGAAAGCTGACGGCCTCCACCCTAATGGGGTAGGCACTGCTTTATTATCTAGCAACATAGATAGATGTTTAAGGGAAAGCTGACATCTGTCCGTAGAGCTCGCCGGGATGCAGGTGATTAGAGAACCTGCTAGGCCTAGAAAGGGTGTGGAGTCTGCCAGGTTAGGGCTTACAGCAGAGCAGACTGAAACTATGCCCCCCCCTTGCCATCTCCCCCCCATATCTACCGAGTTTTACCAGTCTGCATCTACTTTATCCTCTGGCAGCGGCACCTCTCGATCTGAAAATTATAGTACAGTCCTTCCAATTAAGACCATATCTTTCTCCCACTGCGCCCGTCAAATTTCCTACTGACCCACAGTAAATTACAGCAACTTAATTGAAATTAGACCCACGCATACTGCCATTAACATTGATAACAATTCTGGCAGTATCGAACGCCTCACTGTGGGCTTCATCAATATAAGATCATTGTCAACAAAAGCGCTGCTGATCAATGATTTGATTATTGAACATAATCTAGATATGATGGGTCTCTGTGAAACCTGGCTAAAGCCAAATGAGTTTCTGCCTCTAATTGAAGCCTCTCCTCCAAACTTTCTTAGTTCTCAGGTTGCCCGGGAGACGAAAAAAGGAGGGGGTGTTGCCCTGATATTTAACCCTATCCTTAGTCTTACTCCCAACACGAGCAACAAATTTACATCCTTTAAGTCCTGACTCTGCGCCATACAGCTGCTGTGGGGAGTGAGTCTTTGCCCCAAGTGAAGGAGTTCAAGTATCTCGGGGTCTTGTTCACAAGTGAGGGTAAAATGGAGCATGAGATTGACAGGCGGATCGGTGCAGCGAATGCAGTTCTGCGGTCATTGTACCGGACTGTCGTGGTGAAGAGGGAGCTGAGCCTGAAGGCGAAGCTCTCAATTTACCAGGCAATCTTTGTTCCAACCCTTACATATGGCCACGAGCTCTGGGTAGTGACCGAAAGGACCGCGAATACAAGCGGCCAAAATTAGTTTCCTTCGTAGGATATATGGACTCACCCTTAGGGATAGGGTGAGGAGTTCGGATGTCCGAGGGGGACTCGGAGTAGAGGCGCTGCTCCTTCGCGTAGAGAGGAGCCATTTGAGGTGGTTCGGGTATCTGGTCAGGATGCCTCCCGGATGCCTCCCTGTGGAGGTATTCAGGGCACGTCCAGTGGGGAGGAGGCCTCGGGGCAGACCCAGGACCCGGTGGAGGGATTATATATCCTGCCTGGCCTGGGAACGCCTTGGGATCCCCCAGCATGAGCTGGTGACTGTGGCTGGGGAAAGGGATGTCTGGGACACTCTGCTGAATGGATGGATGTTTTAAATGCTACTGCTACACCCCTAACATAGCCACTCCCTATGTTTGGCCGAAATCAAATTGAGCACTACTACAGCCTGGGCCTGAAACACCAGGCTGCAGCTCTGTAGCTATATGAGTAGGTCCAGTCACACCAGGTCCAGTCTTCCCCCATAACCTTTTCTGGACAAAACATCCCCCTCTCCTCCTGAGTTTCCAACCTGGGCATTAGGTTCAACCTTCACCTGACGTTTGATGACCACATCAAATACCTGTGCAAAACCTCCGACTACCACCTCAAGAAGATCTCCAAACTCCGTCCCACTCCAAATCTGACAGACGCAGAGAAACTAGTGCATGCCTTTATCTCCTCAAGGCCGGACTACTGCAACACACTCTTCATTGGGATCCCGGCTAGAGGCTCCAGAAACTCCAATACATCCAAATCAGCATGGCCAGGATCCTGATGAGAGTGCAAACACCAGCACATCACACCCAACACATTCAAAACCCTTCTCTTGACCAGTGGCGGTTCTACATAGAATTACACCCCGGGCGAGACCCCCTCCGAGCGCCCCCCCCCCCCCCCCCCGGAATAAAAAAAAAAACCCACAAAGTGGCATACCTTTATCTTTTGCTCGTTTCTCCTCTTCTTCTTTTCCTAAATTGGGCACCTGATGGCTTTGACCTTTTCCTGTCCATCTCTGTGTTTATTTGGCACTCGACAATCAACAGATTTCCCATCCCCCAACACTGTCACTCACGACCAGAAGTCAAGACTAAACCAATTCACCTTGGTGACCAAATAGGCCTAATCGTTTTGTATTACCTATTTGTATTAGCCATTTCACAAAAACAAAAACGTGCAGGAATTATGCCTGTAATTATAATATTATGAATGAAATGTGCGTTATTTGGAAGAAAGTCGAGGTGTGACTGACTAGCCCACTAATTTCATTAGAGTAGGCTACTGCTCTATACAGTGGATCCCCCGTTCCCCCCCTCGTCCGTTCCATTTGGGAGACCCAGAGGTGAACTGTCCCCCGCGCGTGGCGTCCCCCTCCCCTTTCCCCTTCTCGATTCGTGAGCGAATGTGTAAAGCTGGGCAGGAAGTCAGACACAGGAACGGCATAGAGCATCCGTTCGATTTCCAAAATATAACAAATTTCAAAATAAAACACCCTGATTGATGGTATTTCTGAGTTGTGTCTAAACTTTTACCGTCTGTGAGCGAGAGAGACGATCAGGCACACGCACATAAGCAGAAAGAGAGAGATTTATATGTATATATAGATGCATGTGCATTTTAATCATATTCAATCATACTGCTCAAGTATACATAATACTCAGTGCTTAATTTGTAAAATAAGAGATGCCGGGGCTCAACTCGCATTGCCTCGCGCACCTACTCTTGTAAGGTTCACTGGACGTAACGTTGTTTAATACCAGTTTAATATACACGTTGTTGTCGCACTTTAGAGCCCAGAGCTCTGATTTGCCGGAGCGCAAAATCAGATTCTAGACATTTGCCACTAGCCCCGGCACAAACTAAGCACTGATAATACTTAATAATTTTTCATTCATTGCTGTTCTTACTTGTGTTGCCCTGTTACTGTGGCATGTACTTTCATATGGTTGTAAATGTTGTTCTTTGTCTGTTCATATACGTTTGCTTTGGCAATATAAGCACTGTCTTTTCATGTCAATAAAGCTTCAAATTGAAATTGAAATTGAATAGAGAGAGAGACATACAGGCACAGAGAGAGAGAGAGAGAGACGAGCAGGCACACACACAAGCAGGGAGAGAGACCAACCCCCTACATTGAGAAAACCAGCGGAAATCAGCGCCGTTCAACGCCAGTCTGTTCAACAAAACTATTTCTTGCTCGATCGGCGCCTTTCGCGGCGCTGCCTTTTCTTTCCGTGTCCAGTGTGTTCCCAGCGTGAGCTTCTGTGCACGGCACCTTCTCACGGCAAGCAGGGGCGCCTGCAGCTGCAGGGGGCGCCAATTTGCCAATTCCCCACACAGTGTTATGATAGATAATAGAAAACCGCTTCGCGGCCAAGATGATATATTTTTTTTTAAGTGCTTGTGCCGCCCTCCATGTGTCATGAAAAAATGCCGCCCCGGGCGGGTGCCCGGTTCGCCCGTGCCCAAAACCGCCACTGCTCTTGACCTATCAGTGCATCCATGGCAACCCTAAACCTAACCCCCTAGCCCAAGGAGCTGCTGACCCCCATAACCATTACCTGACCACCTGACCACCACAGAACCTGGGTGCTTTTAAATCAGGCCTTTTTAACATGGCCTTCTCTTAAGCGGTATTTTAACTGTATGTTCGTTTTATGCATCTTACTTTTTTTTCTGTTAGAACTTTCAGATTCTCCTTTGAGACAATGCGGTACAAATAACATTTAATAATATTATTATTATTATTGTTATTATAGAGGTCCACTAAGACGCTGCCCACTTTCTCTCCTCCTCTGTCCTCCAGGTGAGGAGTGCATTGCTGGCAGAGGTGGAGGAGGCAAGGAAGAGTTGGGAGTTGGAGCGTTGTCGCCTTCAGTCGGAGTTGCTGGAGCTGCGAGGAGCCAAGAGAGGTGCTGAGGAGGCTCTGGGGTCGGCTCAGCAGGCCTGCCAGGCCAGAGCAGCTGAACTCCGATCAGCTCATCATCAACACCAGGAAGAGCTGGCCAGGATCAAGAAAGATTGTGAGAGAGAGATACGCAGATTGGTATGATTTATATACATATAGTTATGCTTAACAATTTGTGAACCCTACAGGAGAAACTCAGACATCCCTGTGAAAAAATATGTGAACAATCAATAACTTGTGGCTCCTCCTTTAGCAGCGATGACTTGTAGTAAAGATCTCCTAGTCTCAGGCATCTTCCTCCCACTCCTCCTTATAGAACTTAGTGGGGTTTGAGGGTGCCTCGCATTGGACTGAAGTCATGGGTCACAACCCTAATAATTATGGCCATGGCCACTTCTGAATTTTGAAACCATAAGATTAAACAAAAAAAGTATTCTTATTTTTGATGATGTGCTGTTGTAAATCGATAGATGAAAGTTGTTTCAATTTACAATGATTTCAAAAGATATCGTAAATGATCTGCATAAAACTCAAGGGTGTCAATAATCTATAATCTAACCCAGAACTGTATGTCATATACACATCATATAAATACATACATGAAATCTCTACATACACATACAGACAGACAGACATCAACATCGACACACACACACACACACACACACACACACACACACACACATATAAAGAAACACATCATACAACAACACACATCAACACCAGGAACTCACCAGAATAAAGAGAGAGAGATACAGACTGGTACGATTCAGAACACACACACACACACACACACACACACACACACACTCTTTCTGTAGAGACACAGACTCTGTCTCCATTCAAACAATGTAGAGAGAGGCAGATGGGAGAGAGAGATTTTCTGGCACTGTGTACTGTACTGTACACTGAACTTTTTTTTCTCCTCCAGTAGATCATAAACCCTTGAATATAAAATGACTCAGTAAAATCGGTTGAGAAATGTAAACGTTATAGTGCTTTTCATCCAGAAAAACCGCAGCTCCCCGTTTACTTGTATGTGTTTACAGGCCAGTCTTGCCTGGTCCAATATGGCGGCGACGTTTACGTATGATCCACAGGCCAATGTATATACACTATATTGCCAAAAGTATTGGCTCACCTGCCTTGACTCGCATATGAACTTAAGTGATCCTATTCTTAATCCATAGGGTTTAATATGACGTTGGTCCACCCTTTGCAGCTATAACAGCTTCAACTCTTCTGGGAAGGCTTTCCACAAGGTTTAGGAGTGTGTTTATGGGAATTTTTGACCATTCTTCCAGAAGCGCATTCGTGAGGTCACACACTGATGTTGGATGAGAAGGCCTGGCTCTCAGTCTCCGCTCTAATTCATCCCAAAGGTGTTCTATCGGGTTGAGGTCAGGACTCTGTGCAGGCCAGTCAAGTTCATCCACACCAAACTCTCTCATCCATGTCTTTATGGACCTTGCTTTGTGCACTGGTGCACAGTCATGTTGGAACAGGAAGGGGCCATCCCCAAACTGTTCCCACAAAGTTGGGAGACCCAGACTCGTCCATCAGATCGCCAGATGGTGAAGCGTGATTCGTCACTCCAGAGAACGCGTCTCCACTGCTCTAGAGTCCAGTGGCGGCGTGCTTTACACCACTGCATCCGACACTTTGCATTGCACTTGGTGATGTATGGCTTGGATGCAGCTGTTCGGCCATGGAAACCCATTCCATGAATCTCTCTACGCACTGTTCTTGAGCTAATCTGAAGGCCACATGAAGTTTGGAGGTTTGTAGCGATTGACTCTGCAGAAAGTTGGCGACCTCTGCGCACTATGCGCCTCAGCATCCGCTGACCCCGCTCCGTCATTTTACGTGGCCTACCACTTCGTGGCTGAGTTGCTGTCGTTCCCAATCGCTTCCACTTTGTTATAATACCACTGACAGTTGACTGTGGAATATTTAGGAGCGAGGAAATTTCACGACTGGACTTGTTGCACAGGTGGCATCCTATCACAGTACCACGCTGGAATTCACTGAGCTCCTGAGAGCGACCCATTCTTTCACAAATGTTTGTAGAAACAGTCTGCATGCCTTGGTGCTTGATTTTATACACCCGTGGCCATGGAAGTGATTGGAACACCTGATTTCAATTATTTGGATGGGTGAGTGAATACTTTTGGCAAGGCAGCCTACGTGCTTCCCTTATTAAAGGGTGGAGATCCCTCAGATCTTAACAATTACCGCCCTATCTCCAAGCTTTCTATCCTGGCTAAAATATTGGAAGCCCAAGTAAACAGTCAACTAAAACAATATTTGGCTGATCACAACATTCTAACTGATATACAGTCAGGTTTTAGAGCAGGGCACAGCACTGTTACAGCAACGATGCTGGTATTAAATGATATTGGCAATGCCCTGGATAAAAAGCAACATTGTGCTGCTTTATTTGTTGATCTGTCAAAAGCATTCGACTCTGTAGACCATGAGCTATTGCTAAATAGACTTAGTGTTATTGGAGTAGGGGACTCAGCTATAAGATGGTTCAAGAATTATCTAACAGAGCGCACACAATGTGTCTTTATCGATGGTCTCAAATCAGACTTTTTAGAGATTTTCAAGGGTGTCCCCCAAGGTTCGATTTTAGCCCCTATCTTATTTTCCTTATTCATAAACAACTGTTATGCCCCGTCTAGGAGAGTCACTAAAGGCATAGCATAAGTTGGACACTCCGTTTCCACCTCCCAAAACCAACCACAAAACACGTGCTATGAATCAAAAGGCGAATATTTAATAGTGAACCCAAAACTGAAGCACCGGCTTCGGAGTGGACCAAGGCCAAAACAATAAACAAAACAAAGCTGCTTCAAGGAAACCCTAACTACGATCTGAAAATAAAAAGAACTTAAATACAGAGGGCTATGTCTACCTCCTTTCCTAAATACAAAATACAAGAGTAACAACGTACAAAGTAAATGGCAGTCCACTCCTACTGCTTCTAAATCTAAAGAAAACTTAATGGTGATCAAACGTACCGAAAACACACAGGCACAGAACTAACAGAACTAACAGAGCTACACAGAGTTACACAGAGTTACACAGAGTTACACAGAGTTACACAGGTTGAGACAGTCTAGGGTCGGGTTGAGGGATGGAAATGGAGAATGCTGTTGAAGTGCAGGCGGGTTGACTGTGTTGTGTGGGAGCCAATCATCTGCCTGTATTCTGCCAGGGTTTGGCCAATCAGGAACGGCCACCTTCTCCTGGCGCGTACCTAGTTTATAAAGGAATGAACACACACACACACACACACTACAGACAAGAATATTCAGACACTTACTAACAGGATATTCACAATTACATAACACAGTATGACCAAGGGTCGTAACAACAACATTGGGAAGGCAAACTGCTAAATAGGGTTGGGTATCGTTTGGGTTTTATCCGATACCGGTGCCAAACCAATACTTTTAAAATGATACCGACACCTAAACGATACCAGAACCGATACTTTTCTTTTAAAAAAAGCACAAAATGATGGGCGACGATAAGAACAGCTTTTTTTATTGCCAAGGCAAACTGAAACTTGAAATTTAACAATATTAACTCTTAACAGTTTAAAGTATACTTAACTTAAATATACAAATATAAATAAGTACAAAACTACAAATTTACATAATAAATAAAACCTATCCCAACTACAATATGTTAGCACTACTGTAAATAACAGTTTCAGTACTAACAACAGCAAAGTGTACAAGTGTACAGTAACAGTCAAATAGTGGTCCTGTGCTACACTGGTCCACCCATCACATGTAATAGCAGCCTTATTCACTTGTGATGATAACTCCTGCATAACATTTTGTTTCTCAACTGAGTACCATGCAGGAATAAGGGTACTGGACAGATGATCCCTGGACGGGGGTCGATAGCGAGGATTAAGGGCAGTGGTCATCTCTCTGTATTAAATAAATTTGAGGATATTTATTATTTTTTGACAAACTTTTGACAAATTGTCATAATGACAGATTTGTTTGTATGACATAAACATGCAAACAACTACACAGACATTTGCACATTTACACAAAAACACACAGCAGCACCTTACACACACTGCACATTATTTATATTATTATTATTGTATCTCTATATTTCATACACATCAAATAAACAAATACTGTTTTCACATTGCTTTATTTTTTGTTTTACCTGAACCATGGAGATTCCACAGTGGAAAAAGAATGCAGTCCCTTGACCACAAATTTGGTCACAGCCCTGTGGATTTCCTCCACCTTCTCTTTAGTCAAATTAGCCTTCTTTGCTAAGGTGAATGGGGTGGCGGTTGTAGCTGGAGAGCCAATATAAACATAAATTATGTTAAATACAAATTAAATCATTGGATAATTTGTTAGCACATAAATGCAAACTTTGCAATCAACGTTACATTACTAACCTGACGATGACGAAAGGCTGCTGTTGTCGTCGTTGTCATGAAATGTCTCCATCACCGGGGGCAGGGATGCCCACACTGCCGGCTGATGATGTGCTTGGCATGGGGCCACTCAAGCAGTCAAACACGGTGCATTCCTCTGCTTTCAGGTGTATCCCGTGCGTCGCCAGATGCTTCATTAAGTTTGACGTGTTCCCCCCTTTACCAGTCACTGTTTTGGAACATTTGTTGCACACCGCGGTGTTGGAATCGCTTTGAGTAAAATGTAGCCACACTTTCGACCGCTTAGCTTTGGGCATTTTGACGGTGTGAAGTAGCTCCTAGCTAACGCTATGTTAATAATGTTACGTGCTGCCAGAGCCATATAGAGGGAGTGTTGCGACCACAGTAAAGTGTAATGTTAACTAGGCACGTGCGGTGATGTTTACTTGCCTGGAAGCAGGGCAACTGTTTCAGTACATAGCTCTGGCATTCGAGTGGCACCGAATATTATTATTGTTGTATTGTTTTAGGGTGGATTTTCTTTTTAACAACCTCCTTCTGTATGTCTGTCTTTCTGTCTGTCTAGATGGATGAGATAAAGCTAAAGGACAGAGCAGTCAGTGTACTGGACAAAGCCCTGGGGCTGCAAGCTGGTCACGCCCACCGCCTCCAGCTGCAGACTCAGGCTGCCGAGCAGCAAATCGCAGTCTTGAGGGATGCACAGAGGGCAGGGCTAAACCCTGGCCACGCCCCTACCTCCAACCCCAACACACCTTCTCACATTGTAAGACCCTCCTCTTCCTCCTCCTACTATACTCCGGCTAACCCCTATCACAGCCTCTCTAATAATATACTTCTACTTCTAGAGGGCACTCTGCCCTACTTTGATTGATGGGGAACTTTAAGCAAAGTATTGCATAAACTTAAACCTTGCCCATGATCCCACCCCCACCAGCCTCTCAAAAAAGGTTTGTGACTGCCTGTCTGGGGATGTACTATATATTATCCACCACTCCCTATAGCTGTTTTCCATCCACATTTAGAAGAGCCATTGTCTGAGCACTTCTGAGAGCAAAAGCAATCTGGAGACTTCCACTCTTACCAATCTCAAATCTGTTTCTTTGCAAAAACTTGAGAAGCTGAATTGCTTAAAGGCTTATTCCTGGCCCTTATACATGTTCCACGTGTTACAATTGACCTTAGTAGCCGAGAAAAAGCTTTTCTGTAGTTTCCTTTTTGAAAAAACGGTCCAAGAAACAGGCCGTTTTGAAAAGTAGCTCCTTTAGATGTCATAACGGGCCACTGTTACCATAATCCAACCCCTCTCAGAGCATGCCCACCCCCGCTATTAAAGACTTCTATCATATCAGTGAACTAGTAACGTGAACATTAGCAGTCAAACCAACCGAATTACATTACAAATGTAAACTACAAAGTTGGATCTTGACCTGAGTTTCCGACTGGGAATTCCGACTTGAATGACTTGATCTATTGCGCCCATGTCGGAGACCATTTTTTCGAGTACAATGGAATCCACCATTACTTTGTGAACAGTGGAGCTACAACGACAACATGTCTACGGCCAGATCCCAACTCAACAGTTATTATTTTGTAGGATGCAGGCAGCAACATAGATCCCTGCACAGTCTCCCAACACGCGAAAATGCAGGACAGAGTGGATTAATGGTATTTTTAACAGCACAGCTACAGTTAGCTCATTTTTGGAGCCTGATGTGTCTGATAATCGCTTCACGTCGGATTGCTTCAGCAACGAGGGCCAGTTCACAGCAGGATTAGCATATATATGACCACATTCTTTTAGCAGTGTGTATGCGATGCATTCTAGGTTGCATTGAAGGACCTCCTACTCAACTGACGTCCTCTGTTTGGCAGGGCTGTCAGAATTGGCCAAAATTACGATTATCGATTATTCCTTTAAAAAAAAAAATTGAACGATTCAGACTATTCTAATATCAAATTTTGCACATTATGTCCATAAGAGGGCAAACCAATACAACAAGATATGACTACTACTACTACTACTACTGGTATATTTATTTCAACATGTATTTTAAAAGATCGACATACCGACAAATTACAAAGTAAACCAATAAAATAATGTCCTGTACCGTAAAACATAATTTAAAGACCGTAGATCGATCGATCTCTCTCTGTCTCTCTCTCTCTGCTGTGGTTGGTACTAGAGTGAGAACGTGATGTCTCTCGGAGCAAGATCAAATGATTGACTGGTAATTGATCTGTTATCAGGCTAACTGGTATGATGATGTACTGTTTATTTGCATATAGAGCGGAACTGAGATCCGATCACTCAAGACGATCACAGACGCATTCTAATGCCAGGTGTAAACAGGGCCCTAAATTAGTTTACAACCTACCTAACAAGTTGTGATTCTTTGGATAGCTTTACCAATTGTATCTCAGATTAATATATGGATGGCTCATAACTTTCTCCAACTGAACAATGACCAAACAGAGGTTTTGGTAATAGGAGCACAGAGCCAAAGAGATAAATGATTTAACTCAAATCACTTTCACAAAATGTCAAATATCAGGCAAGGAATTATCATTGACAGAGATTTAAACTGTGAGCCACTCATGGGAAGTAGAAATAAAACCAACAATATTTCAAAGGTCAGACATTCTCTCTCCCTCCAACAGAAGAAACCATGTATGCATTTATTACCAGCAGGTCGAACTATTACAGTGCATTGCTCTCAGGCCTTCCTTCCTAAGTCATGAAGACAACTGCAACATGCAGAATGCTGAAGAGAAGAGTGCTCATATCACCCGTTTTAAAGTCTTACAATAGATTTGACTGTTTTTAAAATCCATCCATTTGATGTGCAAGGCAATTAAACATGTAATCTTCAAGTGTGAAAAACGAATAATACCCCCAGTTGACTCATAATGAGCCCCTTGCTATGAATACTTGAATGAATACTTTGGGGTAACAAGGAGGTGTGTGAAATACAAAAGAACAAACTGATTTGTTTTCATAAATGTTTGTATGGATATAATTTTAAAGCATTATTTTCCTTGTTTAACTTGATTATTATTAGTATTAGTATAGATTAGTATTATTTATACTGAACTAGTAATATGAAATATACAAAAGAATATAAACTTGTGTTTTTATGCATGTATGCAATTTTAGAGCATTATCTCCATCCATCCATTATCTATCACTGCTTATCCTGTTCAGGGTCGCGGGGGGCTGGAGCCTATCCCAGCTGACATTGGGCGAGAGGCGGGTTACACCCTGGACAGGTCGCCAGTCCATCACAGGGCCAACACATAGAGACAAACAACCCTTCACACTCACATTCCTACAGGCAATTTAGAGTCACCAATTATCCTAAGCCGCATGTTTTTGGACTGTGGGAGGAAGCTGGAGAACCCAGAGGGAACCCACGCAGGCACAGGGAGAACATGCAAACTCCACACAGAAAGGCTCCGGAGGTGAAATTGAACCCAGAACCTTCTTGTTGTGAGGCGACAGTGCTAACCACTGCACCACCGTGCCGCCCTGAGAGCATTATCTGTCTTGTTAAATTTTAATATTACATTATCTATACTAGGCTAGTAATAATTTGCGCGGACCGGCACGCTAGTGCCCAACATCTGGATCCAGTTTGTATTCAAGGTAGTGTTTGGATGTGTTGACAGTTTGTTGACTCCTACTGCATACTCTTTTGTTGATTCTGTACCACAAGCTGCAGTTCAGTATACACATAGTACATCTCCAGACAGCCAGTGACCTACAGGCTTGTGTTTTGTAGGCTCAAGAGGACAGAGACACTCGGAGGTTCCAGTTGAAAATTGCTGAGCTCAGCGCCATTGTCAGAAAGCTGGAGGATCGAAACGCACTACTGTCTGAGGAACGCAATGAACTGGTAAAACACATACAATACCTAACCCTAAGCCAATGAAGTGGTAACACACATACAATACCTGCACATTATTGCACATAATTGACGTACCACAGTTTTGACTCAACATGGGGCTGGTGTGTTCTTTCCTCTTCATGACTCAACGTTAAGCGTACTGTTGGGTTGGGGTTAAAATATGACCCTCTCCGGTCATAGTTGGGTTAGGATTAAAATATGACCCTCATCGGTCATAGTTGGGTTTTTTCCTGTAGTTACTTGGGAATACATTCTTCTACATAGATTCTACATAGCAAATTGGATAAGACTATCTATTGGAGAGCAGCATTTGTTTTGTTTTACCACTCACATTCACAAAACCATAATATTTCCTAAATAGGTTTAAGTCTTAATATAATTAGAGATGCGCCGATTTTCAACTGGATCGGCCATGACGGGTGACGAATTTACACTCATGCGCCACACGATGGTTCATGTCGCGTGCACAGCGGCACAGACAGTAACCGACAACATTTCTGTTTTGGAGAAAATAGTTATTTAATAGTCAATGTTTTATTATGAACAAACAATTGAATCTTCCATCAAAGAATGTTTGTGTATGCTGTCAATTATAGTTCTTAGAAATCAGAATTGGGCAAAATCAGAATGGCAGGTCAGACTTAAAAAAAAATGGAAATCGGAATTGGCCAAGAAAATTGCAATCTGTGCATCTCTAAATATAATGGATCTCCTTGCAGCTATCATCATTTTAACCCTCTTGTTTTTGTGCCGGTTTATTATTCTTATGCTGCGGCTCAAATTGCTGTGAGCTGGAATGAGCTAAAACCATGAAACTTGGCCCAATAACTGGAATTGATGTGCTAGAGGTTACCAACAAACATGAAATTTGACACACAAGTCCAGCTCAATGTGCTCTACAAAAAAGCCTCAAGAAACACTTAAAGATTTTGTGGTTCTTTAGATTTTCCTCCATTTTGAAATTTTTTTTGAATACATTTTTGACATTTCTTCCTAAACCGTAGGTCCGATTGCTACCAAATTTTCTGTGGATCATTGTTGGACCAAGCTTTTCAAAAGTTAAAGCATAAAGCCTGTTGATATCTTGTTTAGTTTTCAAGATATTGACCAATGAACTTCAAAAGGGGGTGTGGCTCAGTACATAAATAAAGTCAACAACTGTTGGGCCAATCATCACAAAACTTGTAATGCAAAAAATGGGTGTGGCATAACACAAATCAGAAATTGCTTGTCCAATCATTACAAAACTCGCATCATATGTTAAATAACAATGTTGAACCACGTGTGTAAAACTATTTTGAAATCACTCAATAGGGGGCACCACCAGTTCCAAACGTGCGTGGGCCTGGCGCAAATGTGGCAATAAATCAATGACAGTTTGTTCAAACATCACCAAACTTGGTCGATATTTTTAATTAAGCTGTTGAAACATGTCCCCAAAATGTTTTAGAAATTGACTAATCTGGGGTGATGTTTTTTGTGACCATTTGTGAAAGGGTGATTTCACTGATTTTCAGATCAAATCACATTCCAGATCAAAACCCACTATACTTACACTGGTCAAATCTAAACGAGATTATGAAAACAGTTTCAGATTTGTTAAACCGCAAAAGGATCAGAACCTGCAAATAGCCGCTTGCGGCTATATTTTATTATTGTTATTGTGTACAGCTAAGCTTATTTAATGAAAACTGGTTTTTTTTCATGACATATAACTTCAATATTAAATCAAGAAGCTAATGCAAAGATCTGCTCGACCTGTCATACTGAGGCAGCATGTGTACCCCTTTAAATTAAACCATAACGTTAAGAATATTGTGGAAATATGCAATGGCTTATTACAATGGAGAATATCAGACTGACAATTTTTGCAAGATATATCTAGTACATTTTTTAACCTTCATCTGCCGTCCCTTCTTATGATCCATCATAGAACTGATTGTTGTGTTTACACACTACAGTGTTAGTAAGGTGCCCCATGTCTTCTCCAGTGAAATCCACAGAGCCACAGACATTTTCGTTAGGTTTTTTGGAGATGCTCCTACCGAACACAAGTATGAGGGGAGTGTCAATCTTTAATCAACTTAACTATTCACACATATATAGCCTCTCCTGGGCAACCAAGTGTCTTCATCCAGGTTTTCACACCAACCAAACTTCACTGATTAATACACCATAAACCAGAGAGCAGGAACTAATGGGATCAGCTGCAGTAGTGTTTGGTTGGAACAAACACCTGCAGTCTTTCAGCTCTCCATCCATGTGCTAGATGAATGGTCCCCATACTCTCCTATCTTTTAACATACATCTCCCTCTTGTGGGCTGATGAATTATAACGCTTTCCCTGTTAAACCTGCTGGAGGCCAAGCTGGTACAGTTCACATCATGTTTAATTCAGTCTGACATAATCTGCAAACAACAAAGAGAGAAACAAGGAGTTCTCATATCAGATTAGGGAAGGAAACAATTTGGGATTTGGCTGAATGCAGTGAAAAGTCTTTGGCGACAGTTGAAAGCCAATTGTGCACCTAACCCTAAGACACACTGTTACTGCAGAATGCTATACTCAGTGTTTGGTCTGAAGTGTGAACAGCGCATTGGTCAGTGTTTCATTTTTTTAAAATGGTAATGACTAATACAGACTGACACAAATCTCTGCCAACAAAAGCAGACAAAAGACGTTCTCTGGAGGGTAAAAGTGACCTGGCAACCTGATTTTGAAGTCCAGAAGTTAGTGACTGTGTCTATCCATCTATCAATTGATCTGTCTGTCCATCTATCTAGCTGAAGAGACTGAGAGAGACGGAGAGTCAGTTCCTTCCTCTCTTGGACAAGAATAAACGTCTGAGCAGGAAGAACGAAGAGTTGGCCCTCGCTCTGCGTCGCCTTGACAACAAGCTACACTTTGTCACCCAGGAGAACCTGGAGATGGTAACTATGGTAACCCCTGATTTTATGCTCTGCCTCTAGCTCATTCTTCTCCGCCTCTTAACTCCTCCTACTACAACACGCTGGTCACCATAGTTACTCTACATTACACTAACCCACTAGAGACAATCTGGTTACTACAGTCAGACCACAACACACTGATTGCCAGGGGTTTTCAAAGTCTGAGACAGTGGGTCAACCTGAGTGGTGACAACTTTATAACATAAGATGCCATTACTATTACTATCTTTGCTATCTTGAGCCTCACCTTTGAAAATATATTTCATAACATGCTAAAATAGACACTGCATGACAAAATATAATAGAATTAACTAACAAAATGAAGACAGTAAAAGTTCAGCATCTCATCATTCTATTTATACAGTGAGGTCCATGTCTGAGTCCACTACCAATGTTGTCCTCCACCTGAATCTGTGAACGGTACATGCTCTTAATAAAAGTCAAGGCAGAAGATTCAGACTCACACAGGTAAGTGGATGTGAATGGCAGCAGCTTATTCAGCAGAGCTCTGGGAATTCACTCTCCACAGACAATTGCTGATAGAAAATTGCACAATTCTCAGCTGCAGCTCCTGATCACTGTTCACCTCCAACAAGGTCTCTTCCTCATGAACAGACAGTGCGTTGCTTTCAGTTGGCTTGAAGATGAAGGGATTACGATTCCAATTGTCTTGAACTGATGACACAGCTAAGATGCTCAGTGACCACAGGTTGTTGGTGGCCACTGACAGTTCTGCCTGTTGCATGACATCTACCAGAGTGAAACATCTCCATGCTCCCCTACTCAACATGGTGGCCCACAGGTACAGCTTCCTCCTGAATGCAGACACTCGTTCATGTGCCACAGACACACTGCAATTCTTCCCCTGCAAAGCAGTATGTTCATACAATCAAAGATATCTTAAAGATAGGCCTGGAAACCATCTCCATATCCTCCATGTCCTGGATATCTGTGAGAAACAGCAGAACTTCC
Organism: Hoplostethus mediterraneus; assembly: GCA_034670385.1. Lineage (NCBI taxonomy): Eukaryota > Metazoa > Chordata > Actinopteri > Trachichthyiformes > Trachichthyidae > Hoplostethus > Hoplostethus mediterraneus. The sequence goes on along the minus strand of JAXDDW010000232.1, from coordinate 340,661 downwards.
ACCTGTAAATCAGAGACTGGTGAATTGAACTCTCCACTGATGTCTGGACAGCTGTCCATCTTTCACCGCAGGCTGAAAACCACCTCTTCAAGAAACACTACCCTGACCCCTCCTCTTCAAGAAACACTACCCTAACCCTTCCTCTTCAAGAAACACTACCCTGACCCTTCCTCTTAGCACTTGATTCACTTATTTGTTTCATTCAACTTATTGCACTTTTACCTTAGCACTGGTTCTGCTTGTTGGCCACTGCTTGAAGTGGCTTAATTTGTGTTGAGGCTTAGTTCCGTTTTGTCTTGGCTGTATTTGCAGCTACGTTATCCAATTGATGTTGCAGGTGTTGTCATATTGTTGTTGCGGGTGATGTCATATTGATGTTGCAGCATTTCTGAAATGCCGCGGCTATATTGTGATATTGTTGCAGCGTTTTTGAAATGCAGCGTGTTTACCATCTACCACCTCAGCCATCGTACCTCACACTTTGAAAACCTCTGCTCTGGACAATCTGGTTACCATTATTACACTACATTACACTACGTTACTCTACTAGACACTGATTGCCACTGGCTATCATAACTACTCTAGTAATGTGAGACCAATGTTTACTATAGTGACGTGGCACTATCACTCTAAAACACATTAGTTACTATAGGGACGTGAGACCAAATCTGTTAATTGGCTTATTATTGGAGCATTCACCTGTACAGTGGACCCAGCTCTCATTCAGCTTGTTACTATGGTTACAGCAGTGCTTATTGTGGTCTGTATCTGTTAAACAAGAAGACAAGGTGGGTCAATTAAATAGAAGTTAAAATGACTGCATCCATTGTACCAGTTACTCTAGTTACAGCAATGTTTATTATGGTCTGTTTTCAGAGGACAATCAGCTGAATGATCTGGACCGTACCCATTCTACCAGTTACCATGGTTACATCAGTGTTAATTATAGTTTGTTTTCAGAGGAGACCCAGCTCATTGAATGACTTGGATCGCACCCATTCTACCAGTTACCATGGTTACAGCCAGGAAGAGAGAGAGATGGAATTTCTACGTCTTCAAGTTCTAGAGCAACAACACATCATAGATGACTTGTCAAAGGTAGTACTAATACTACTGCTGCTACTATTAGTACAAATAAACTGGTTCTAGAGCAAAAACACATCATAGATGACTTGGCAAAGATAGTACTAATGGTGCAATCCATTGCAAGTCGGAGGTCGATAGTTCCGAGTCGGTATTCCCGACTTCCAATCTAAATGTGTTCCAGTGCATCTGGAAAACATGGACGCCCGCAGCAAACTCATGTTTGTATGGCAAGTCTCAGAATGTTACAAGCATCTAAAGAGGACCTACATCAACTACTACAGCGCCATTAGTGAAGAGAATCGGTACATATCACTGAACGTGAATGTTAGTAGTCTAGTACCGCACGCTAGTAAAGACTTCTATCATATCAGTGAACTAGTAACGTTAACGTTAGTGGTCTAGTACCGCATGCTAGTAAAGACTTCTATCATATCAGTGAACTAGTAACGTTAACGTTAGTGGTCTAGTACCGCATGCTAGTAAAGACTTCTATCATATCAGTGAACTAGTAACATTAACGTTAGTAGGCTAACAACACGCTAGTAAAGACTTCTATCGTATCGGTGAACTAGTAACATTAACGTTAGTAGGCTAACAACACGCTAGTAAAGACTTCTATCGTATCGGTGAACTAGTAACGTTAACGTTAGTAGGCTAACAACACGCTAGTAAAGACTTCTATCGTATCAGTGAACTAGTAACGTTAACGTTAGTAGGCTAACAACACGCTAGTAAAGACTTCTATCTCGTAACGTTGAGCACAAATCAACCGAATTACGTTATAAATGTAAACTACAAAGTTGTTTCAACAAAAACGACATATGAAGTAAAAATTGATGCAAAGGGAATTGTTTGCTGTGACGTCAGGTGTGTTTATATCGGCCAACTCAGACCAGTTGGATCTTGCCCGAGTTTCCGATTGGGAATTCCGACCTGAATAACTGTTCTGTTGCACTTTTCCGTGCCGGAGGTAGTTTTTTCCTGCGTTCCGAGTACAATGGATTGGACCATAATACTACTGCTTCTACTGCTACTATTAGTACAAATAAACTGGTTCTCCTGGTCTTCTGAATGACTCCCTCCAGCCCATCTGTCCAGAATGTTGCAGCCCACCTCATCTTCAACCTACTCAACTTCTCCCACATTACCCCACTCCTGCACTCCCACCATTAGTTGCCCTATGCCCCCCTTACTTCCAGATCATGTTCCAGTCCTACACCACCATATCTCCAGACCATGGTCTAGTCCTACACCCTATGTATTGTTGACTGAAAACTCATCTCTTGTATCAGATGTATTAGATGGTGACCAAAGATTCATTGCTAGAATGATGAATTACATCCAGACTAATGCAAACAAGTATTTTGTCCATAACCACATTCACCCATATCTCAAGTAACCAAGTCAATTAAAATGCTGTTCTAACATGAAAAGTTGAGGGAAATGTACTGGCTACTTTTCTAAACAATGAATCACCTCACCAACTAATGCCAAGTAGAACAGGTAATGCAAAAAAATCCTCCAAATTCTGGATTGTTTTGTGTATGGAAACATTCAACCTAGCTAGCTTGATAACATGAGCTAAACACTGAATTCACACAGCAAGCTAACCAGCTGCAGTTTGGGCTTGATCTCCTTTACTAGTCAGAAATCCAAACTGTGTACTAACTCCTCCATTCAACATACCCTAACAAGTCCATTCAGCCTATATCCTGTATCATTCTGTCTTTCCCTAGCCCTTTTCTATCATCTATGATCCTTCTAGGGTCCCAGAACTATTACTTCTATCTATTGCATGGGTGTTGTGACCTCCTTATTATAGCTTGTTTTTAATAATTGGGACTTAGGAATTGAAGCTTATTCTGCTGTTGCACTCATTATAATAATAAACTGATTCAGTGGTGCGACTTTCTACTATAGTGACGTGGGACTATCACTCTGAAACACATTAGTTACTATAGGGACATGAGACTATCACTCTAAAACACACTAGTTACTATAGGGACGTGAGACCAAATCTGCTAATTGGCTTATTATTGGAGCATTCACCTGTACAGCGGACCCAGCTCTCATTCAGCTTGTTACTATAGTTACAGCAGTGCTTATTGTGGTCTGTATCTGTTAAACAAGAAGACAAGGTGGGTCAATTAAATAGAAGTTAAAATGACTGCATCCATTGTACCAGTTACTATAGTTACAGCAATGTTTATTATGGTCTGCTTTCAGAGGACAATCAGCTGAATGATCTGGACTGTACCCATTCTACCAGTTACCATGGTTACAGCAGTGTTAATTATAGTTTGTTTTCAGAGGAGACCCAGCTCATTGAATGACTTGGACTGCACCCATTCTACCAGTTACCATGGCTACAGCCAGGAAGAGAGAGAGATGGAATTTCTACGTCTTCAAGTTCTAGAGCAACAACACATCATAGATGACTTGTCAAAGGTAGTACTAATACTACTGCTGCTACTATTAGTACAAATAAACTGGTTCTAGAGCAACAACACATCATGATGATCAGATGACTTGTCAAAGGTAGTACTAATACTACTGCTACTGCTGCAGTGCCCTCCTGGCTGGTCTCCTGAACAACTCCCTCCAGCCCATCTGTCCAGAATGTTGCACTCATTATAATAATAAACTGGTTCAGTGGTGCGAGGATAACACCCTCATTGTCAATATCAACAAAACAGAGGAGAACATCTTTATTAGGTACCCCTATCTAGTAGGTAGGACCTTCTGCCTCCATCTCTCTGGTAGGTAGGACCTTCTGCCTCCAACAGCCTGAATCCTCCATCATGGATCCAACAAGCTCCCTTCTGCTCACCACTGTTGTAAAGATGTTACTGGAGCATCTTGACCCAGTCTGCCCATCCTCCTCTGACCTCTGACCTCTGATCAACAAGGTGTTTCTGGTCCTCCACCATAGAGACTGTAGTGGTGAAAACCCCAGGAGGGTTCAGCTGGTTCTGAGATGCTGAACCAACAACCACACCACGGTCAAAGTCTCTTAGATCAGCATCTTGATGTTCTGATGTTTGGTCCAACAAAAAACTAAACCACCACCATGTCTGTAAGCTTTATATATTGAGTTACAGGCACACGATTGGCTGGTTGGAGGAACAGGCAGTTTGTTAATGAGCAGGAAGACCTAATAAAGTGGTTGGGGAGTGTATGGCCCTGTTTATACCTGGCATTAACATGTGTTGAGGTGTTGACTTGAGATCGCATCACCCAAACTGGATGTTAATACCAGGTCTAAACAGGGCCTTGTGTCTCTTATGAATTAATGTGGAGGAGCATGTGACGCAAAACAAATTTACATGTGAACGGACAATAAAGTCTTGTCTTATCTTAAGCCATTAAGCCTCTTAAGCCATTCTGTATAAGAGTTAGCTAAATGACAAACCCTCACCGACGGTCACAAGCTTTGGGTCGTGGCTGAAAGAATGAGCTCACAGATACGAGGGGCAGAATAGGGTGGCTGGCCCTCACTCTCTGAGGAGGATCTCAGAGTCAAGCCAACTGTTCAGTTGATAAGCAGCAGAACATGGATAGATCTGTCAGGGTTATAGGGTTATGTATTAATGATATATATAATGTTAACATTGAATATGAAGACTGATGGAATTATATTTCCTTCTTCAGGCTCTGGAGACAGCTGGCTATGTTAAGAATGTTATAGTAAGTACTGAATACTCCTACTACTATTACTACTATTAGTAATAATACTGCTAATCCACTACTACTGCTGCTACATCTACCGCTGTCTCTACTATTACTACAACTACTGCTACTACTGAAAGTATTATTTGTCCAACTAAAAGTGCTACTTCTTCGACTAATATCTTCTCTCCTCTCTAGGAGAGAGATATGTTACTGAGATACAGACGTCAAGATTCTGTCAGGAGGAAACGAGGCTTCAGAGCTTGCAGGGTAAGACTGTTTATTTGCCTACCTGCCTGTCTCTCTATCTGCTTGTCTTTCTCCCTGTCTGTCTTCCAGTGAGACAAGCTAATGAGTATTTGGAGTATTTTTTTTTTTTTAGTTACTCTGATGTGTACAAAGGTCAAACTCAAAGGTCAAGAGTCAGCTGGGATTATACTGCGTTCCATTGATGTCAGTAAACGTGTTTTCATAACAGAAAGACGACTGTACTGCAGATCGCAATTCTGTTTACCGTTCACCTGTAACATCTGGTGCGTTTGTGTTTTGTTGTAAATATAACTTAAATTGTTCTCATTTCAATTGTTAATACAATTTTAAAAGTTGGTTGTAAATATCATTAAAATAGTTTTCATGTGTTGTGAATATGATTTAAATAGTTTTCATGTGTTGTGAATATGATTTAAATAGTTCAGATGTATATTGTTAATATTACTGTGGCAAGGTGCCACATTACCGTGACAGGCAGAGACATAGGCAGGGGAGAGTTAAATGGCCAGTCGGCTCAGCCCTTGACAATAAGCTTTTTAAGTTGGCGGCCCACAGGGCCAGTAGATTTGAGAAGTTGGTGGCCCTGTTCTAAAACCAGGTGTGCGGATACCGTTTTATTTTGCGAATCGAAATATCATTATTTCCGTTCATGTAACCCGCCATATTGATAGTCCATGCACTTTATATAGCTTGCTTTTATGTGCTAGCTTGCTTTCAGTAGTTTAGACATGGCTTTTTCTGATTGTTACCTCTGCCTTATTTGCACTAAAATCTAGCATGCACTTACCAATGTGACCGTCCCAAGCCGGTAATTTTAAGATGAAATTATTGAGTTTCAAATTGAAATTTGTTTAATCCTCCTCCTCTTCTTCTGCTCGTATATCACTGCAGTCTCTTTCCTCTGTTCATCATCCATCTTCCTCTTCTTCTTTCCCCCGGGCGACTGTCCGGGAGCAGGAGGCTTCAGGCGAAAAGCCATGTCTAATTACTTAATTGTGAATGAATTCTCTTCTTAATAGTACATGTATACGGGCAGTGGTCAAGGGTGGTCAAGTGTGTAATGAGGTGGGATGAATTACCATCGAATTAGGAAGTTTACTGGCCCGGACTGGCCCGGACCGCTCAAAACACCTCCGGGCCACCGGGCCAGTGCTTATTGTCGAGGGCTGCGTTTTATTTGCAGCGGCAATAATAAACCTGGCCCAGGGTCTCGACGGCAGCGTATCGTCGATGCCATCTCCCTCTGCCGGCGCCCTCCCTCGGTCCCGGTGGGCCAGTCGTGGAGCCCCAAGGCTGCCCCAGCCTGCCGGGCTTCCAGGGGCATCCTGCCCCAACCCCGACTGGTCAGCCCTTGCAGGCAGCTCCCGACTGCAACCTCCGGAGCTCGGCCAGTTGCCGCCGGCTTTGGACGCCCGCTCTCCCACTCCATCGTTCGCCGTTCACGCCCTCGCCTCTGTCCCAGCACTCCAGACGCGGCTGCTGCTGGCTCGTTGTCCTCCTCCCAGTCGACCCTCGATCCTCCCGATTGCCTGTCGACTCCATTCACGCCACCAGCCTGTCACACTGACACACTCTCTCACACATCCACACACAGGTTAAAAAGGCCCGGCTGCAATCAGCTTTAATTGGCTGCAGCCGCTGAGACCAGCCGAACCTGCCACCCCCTCTCCCCCCATTCCGCCACAATTACTTAAATAGTTCTGGATAAGTGTTGTAAATATGATTTAAACAATTTAAATAGTTCTCAATACAACTGGTTGGTTTCTTTTGGAGTTTAGAAACGAGACATGGAAACTTGTGTGTGTGTGAATGTGTGTATGTTTGTGTGTGTGTAGGTCATAGAGACGTTTTATGGTTATGATGAGGAAGCTTCTGTGGACTCCGATGGTTCTTCTCTGTCATTCCACACTGACCGAACCCCCGACACCGAACCAGAGGAGGTATATACACACACACACACACACACACACACACACACACACACACAGAAACAGTGGATATCAACAGTCTACACACCCATGTCCAGGGTTTGTTAACTGGCTGGTTTACTGGTTAACTATCTGTGTGCAGGGTTGTGTTCGTGAGGAGGCGGAACTGCGCTACAGACAGCTAACTCAGGAATACCAGGCATTACAGCGGGCCTACGCTCTACTGCAGGAGACGGTGGGAGGAAGCTTTGACGCAGAGAAAGAGATCATGGTAACAAAGCTAGAGGAGATCAAGGTTACAAAGCTAGAGATGAAGATCAAGGTAACAAAGCTAGAGAAGGAAACCAAGGTAACAAAGCTAGAGATGAAGATCAAGGTAACAAAGCTAGAGAAGGAAACCAAGGTAACAAAGCTAGAAAAGATCAAGGTAACAAAGCTAGAGAAGGAAACCAAGGTAACAAAGCTAGAGAAGGAAACCAAGGTAACAAAGCTACAGGAGATCAAGGTAACAAAGCTAGAAAAGATCAAGGTAACAAAGCTAGAGAAGGAAACCAAGGTAACAAAGCTAGAGAAGGAAACCAAGGTAACAAAGCTACAGGAGATCAAGGTAACAAAGCTAGAGGAGATTAAGTTAACAAAGCTAGAGAAGGAAACCAAGGTAACAAAGCTAGAGATGAAGATCAAGGTAACAAAGCTAGAGAAGGAAACCAAGGTAACAAAGCTAGAGGAGATCAAGGTAACAAAGCTAGAGGATATCAAGGTAACAAAGCCAGAGAAGGAAACCAAGGTAACAGCTAGAGGAGATCAAGGTAACAAAGCTAGAGAAGGAAACCAAGGTAACAGCTAGAGGAGATTAAGTTAACAAAGCTAGAGAAGGAAACCAAGGTAACAAAGCTAGAGAAGGTCAAGGTAACAAAGCTAGAGAAGGAAACCAAGGTAACAAAGATAGATATGTAAACCAAGGTAAAAAAGCTAGAGATCAAGGTAACAAAGATAGAGATGAAGATCAAGGTAACGCTAGAGATGAAGATCAAGGTAACAAAGCTAGAGAAGGAAACCAAGCTAACAAAGCTAGCGAAGATCAAGGTTACAAAGCTAGCAAAGGAAACCAAGGTAACAAAGATAGATATGTAAACCAAGGTAAAAAAAACTAGAGGAGATCAAGGTAACAACGCTAGAGATGAAGATCAAGGTAACAACGCTAGAGATGAAGATCAAGGTAACAAAGCTAGAGAAGGAAACCAAGGTAACAAAGCTAGAGGAGATCAAGGTAACAAAGCTAGAGGATATCAAGGTAACAAAGCCAGAGAAGGAAACCAAGGTAACAGCTAGAGGAGATCAAGGTAACAAAGCTAGAGAAGGAAACCAATGTAACAAAGCTAGAGAAGGAAACCAAGGTAACAAAGCTACAGGAGATAATTATATTACATTCCAGTCATTTAGTAGACAGCTTTTATTCAAAGCGACTTACAATAATTGCATTCAACGTAGGTAAATTTAACCTCGATGCAGGATTAAGTTGTGCTTTTCTATTGAGAGTAGTAGGACAATCATGCCATCAGATATGGATGGAGTCCCAGTGGGAGTCCAGGGGAGTGGTCGCAATGGTGGAAGAAGGTAGCAAAGAAAAATATAAGACCAAGTTTGCATACATGTTGATGATTCTGAACGCAAAACACAGAAGTGTGACGCATTAAAACAAATTGACCAGTTACAGACTGAATTAGCCCATAAACAAAGGTTTATGTGGCTGCTATAGACACACCGATGGGGGAAGGTTGTAACAACCCACACTCCTAGAGTAGTCAAGGTAAGGGAACTGTCCCATGTCTCAGAACAGAGCAGAAGCCAGACCAGGTAGCTGCAATACCAGAACCTAAATCTTCTGCTTCCCCCAGTGATGATGGTTTCAACACAACAGCAGCAATGGCCCCAGTAAAACCTGGTAATGTACCTACAGGTCTAATGGGTGAGAATTGTTCAAACTGTTCAAAAGAAGAAAGCAAAAGCCTAAGGAAACCTTTGAAAACTATGTTGAGGTCAAATTTCAGCTCTATCGCAGGTATGGGAAGTTGACTGGAACTCGAGATGATCCAGCTTTTATAACAGCAACTATAACAGGAACCCATCACACATACAGAACTGCAGTTAACAACTCAGGCTATCAACCACAGAAACATGCAGAGATGATGACATGGGCAGACTGTAGATAGTACTGAAAATGACTGTGGTGGAAATCTTAGAACTCCAACCCATGTCTCCCATGTCTCAGAACAGAGCAGAAGCCAGACCAGGTAGCTGCAATACCAGAACCTAAACATTCTTCATTTTCTTCATATCTGAATTTGTTTGTAAACATGCGGGAAGGCTCTTAGATGCCTTATTCTTTGGGTTGGGGTGATCAATCAAGTTAAATCAATTAGAGTAGTGCCAAACCTCATTAACAACAACATGTTTCAGTGTCCTACATTTGTAGAAACAAAAATAACTAATAAGCTGCAATGGCATATTTGCAGAATTGTCCTTATTTATTATAACAATACGAGATGATCCAACTTGTAATGGGTTGAATGGGTGGACTGAACGCCTCACAAACACAACAACATAGTCCTAACATCTGATGAAGATGCAGCCTGGATGTGATCTGTAACTCCAATGCCAACTGGACAACCACAACAACAGACACGCTAGTAAAAGTTCAAACCAATTTATTTGATCCAAAACGTAGTCAAGCCATTCCAGGTCAATACCAAACAGGCAACAGGGCTAAGGTACCAAAAACAGCAGGCAAAAACGTAGTCAGGAGAAAGCAGGCCAGAGTCGAGAGCAGGCAAAAGGCTCGTCAGAAAACAGGCACAGGTTCAAGGTTGGCGAATAACAGGTCTGATACTCGGCTAGGCAAGCTGAAACGTTGTGGCAGGTCTCTACTTCTACTAAATTCTGATTACAATTGTCCATTGTCACCCAATTATGTGTCTTGTGTGACAAATATGGCATGAATTTCATATGTTTAGTGTTCAGTGTTTTGTAGAATTTTTTATTATTAACGTTAGTATATTAATTGTCAGCAGTCTCTGTGTGTCTGTGTCTGCAGGAGCAGACCTGCCATCCACCTCTGGCGCTCGTGCACTCACAGCATGCGGCTTTTACTGCACTTTGGGCCGTGTGCTATTGATTCAGAAGAAGAGAGCTGTGTCTTTATGTCTCTCTCTCTCTGTCTCTCTGTCTCTCTCTCTATGTCTCTCTCTCTGTCTCTCTGTCTCTCTCTCTCTATGTCTCTCTGTGTGTCTCTCTCTCTCTCGGTCTCTCTCTCTGTCTCTCTGTCTCTCTACCAGACCAGAGAGCAGCTGCAGGCTGAGATGAGTCGATATCAGACCAGAATCCAAGACCTGGAGTCAGCGCTAAACCAGCAAGGACTGGTAACACACAAACACATGCACACACGCGCACACACGTGCACACACAATGCCATTAGCCTATAGAAGGTGGGTAGAGGAAGACAGGTGATGGAGAGGGTGAGAGATGGAAAGGTGCAGGTGTGATGGAGGAGAGATAGAGAGGAGGAGGACAGATGGAGGAGAGGCGGAGGAGAGATAAGTTGTAGAGATGAAAGAGAGGTGGAGGAAAGATGGAAGAGACATGGAGAGATGAAAGAGAGGTGGAGGAGAGATGAAAGTTCAGCATTTTGCTCAACGTGAACTCAACAAACTGAAACAAGCAGCTGTATGAATAAATGAACTGACCCTGTCTTTGCACCCCATCCCTCTCTATTTATCCCTCTCTATTTATCCCTCTCTATTTATCCCTCTCTCGCTCACTCTCTCTTTCGTCTGCTCTCTCTCTGTCAGGATGTGAAGTGGGTGGAGGAGAAGCAGGCCTTGTATCAGAGGAACCAGGCACTGGTGGAGAAGGTAATAATAATAATAATAATAATAATAACTACTTTCATTTTTAGAGCACCTTTCATGGTACCCAAGGTGCTTAACTTCCTGTTCATCTTAGCTTGTGATTTATTTGATTTATTAAATAGAAAACATCTTTAATAGTTTGTAAAAGTGTAGGCCCAATCAGAGACCAAATACAATGACCTAACCTTCTATATACATCTACCAGCCCTATCTGTATTATATCATTCCTGTATCATCTCATCATCCTTATGCTACATGCAGCACTGGACCCTATATTTTGATGAACTGTTCATCCATACATTTGGCCAGATCTACACTATTCTACAATTTTTTTTTTATCAATAATAAATGTAGAATATATCCTTTTGAAATGTAAAAGGCTTGGCCGAATCAAAAACTTTATTCAGTTTATGTCAGCTTCAACCCTTCCTGTAGAAATTCCAGGATGTGCACTAAAGTCTCTTAATTTTTATTTATGAGCTAATATTGCCACCTTCTTTTTTCACCCCTTTTTTATTTTTTTAAATACTCTTCTCAGGTATAGAACAAGAAATGTGAACCCTCAGGTTGCATTTGGTAATGGCTGCGGCCAGTTAAGGCTGAGTGAGTCTGAGCCGACAGGGATGGAGAGGATCCGGTCGGCTGTGTATGGAGCAGAGAGTGAGCAGAGAGTGAGCGCAGCCAGAAGCAGTCAAACACCGGGTTGGCTTTATGGTGTTGTGAATGAAACCCGCACTGCTGGCCAGTTAACTCTGCCTCCTGCTGTGTCTCTGTCTGTCATGGACCCTGGTACCGTAGCAAGTTGCTCACTCTCTGCTCACTCTCTGCTCACTCTCTGCTCACTCTCTGCTCACTCTCTGCTCCATACACAGCCGACCGGATCCTCTCCATCCCTGTCGGCTCAGATTCACTCGGTCAGCCTCTCACACTGACAAAGGCCCGTGCCGGGTCCAGCCTAAGCCTTACCCCCCCCCCCACCCCAGTCTGCCACACGTGTATATATATATATACAGTACTGTGCAAAAGTCTTAGGCACGTGTAAAACAAATCCGTACAGCGAAGATGCTGTGATGCCGCCCCATCAGATCTGGATTTTCCACCAAAATGAACTTTCATATATTGTGTATACTCTGCTTGCCCAAACTCGGCATCTATTGCAGCCCAACCGTCCTGGTAGGGGGATCCCTCTCTGAGTAGCCCCTCCCTCTCTGAGTAGCCCCTCCCTCTCTGAGTAGCCCCTCCCAAGGTTTCTCCCAATTTTCCAATAAGGTTTTTGTGGGAGTTTTTCCTTGTCCTCTGTGAGGGTCTAAGGCTGGGGGATGTCTTGTACTAATCATTTATTATTTTCACATGTTGGGCTGTGAAGCACTTAGAGACTGTAACGGTGATAAAGGGCTATACAAATAAATGTGATTTGATTGGATTTCAGAAATAATGAAATTAAAAGTTCCTAAATATCAACATTTGACTATAAAGAGCAGTAATGTAAAGAAAAAACAAAGAATAAATAAAAATCTAGGGCCAAATTCATATTAACAAATCTAGGGTGCCTAGGACTTTTGCACAGTACTGTATATATATTTATATTTCTTTTTTTTCTCCATCCAATCAAGTGGGGCGCCGCCCCTAGCACCCCTATGGATGAGCCGCCACTGGGTGCAAACATTTCATCATTTCAGGTTTTTGGAAGTAACAAAATGTGATACAAAGTGGAGTTTATGGTTGACAGTTACTATGGTGCAAAATGTTGAGTCCACAGGAAGGGGCAACTGAGAGAATTATGGGATTTGGAGGCCTGGATGGTCTCGGTATGAAATATAAAAAAATAGGATTCTATGTCATGGTTTTCCAATTTTCTTTTATTGTAGATGAAGCAGATGGAAAGAGAAGAGCTGAGACTGAAGACTGACATCCAGGATGCCAAAGACCAAAATGAACTGCTGGAGTTTCGAATCTTAGAACTAGAGGTAATGTTAGCACTGCAAGCTAATTAGAGGTCACAAAAACCCAGTGTTAGCAGTACTGTTAGCATTACCAGCTAACCAGTAAAACCCGATGATAGTGAATTGGGCTTCTACATGTGTTTACCTTGTATTATGGCACAAGGGATAGTAACATCTTGTCCTGTGTATTAATGAATGATAACGAGTTACAATCCCCAATTACTCACTTACTCACATTTTTGTTGTTTTAGTTTGATGTTTTTAATCCGTTGTCAGACACTGGCAGTTTTTTATTTATACCTTTTATAATTTTGCTGGTTACTATATCAAAAAGAAAGAAATTATTTAAAGGGTTTTCATTTCAGGCCTCAAGGCAATAAAAAAAGTACCTTTGAACATTTGATAGGGGGTGTAGACTGTTGATGTCCACTATATGTACAGTGTTTACAGTTGTACATGGGTATAGGTTTATGTATGTGTACATTGATATGGATATAGGGTCATATTATTGTTTGAAAAGGAGAATATCTGGCCACTGCTCACTCACTGTGTTTCCATGGCAACTCTATACACTGTTCAGGAGAGAGAGCGGCGGTCGCCTGCTATCAACTTCCACCAACTCCATTTCCCAGAAGGCCTCAGTCCTCTGCAGCTCTACTGTGAGGCTGAGGGGGTCACTGTAAGTATACTAACTACTAACTACAACTCTAACTAGGATCCAACACTGCTCCCTCTATTACATGAATATAACACAAACTATAACACTCATTAGAGCACTAATGTAACACAAACTATAACAACATACAAATACAATGAAATGAGTTTTTAACCATTTAAAAAAAATCAATACATCATTTTAATTATAAATGTATTGTTTTGCCAATGATTTGGCATCCCACTTGCAGTACCTTCCTGTCCCCACAGTTTGGGAAAGGCTCTATACTATATACATATACACATACATATACTGTATGATTAATGGTTGTGATGGAAGGGTATTTACAACACACAGTAACAAGGACCCAAGTGTCCCAATCAGGCAGTTGGTTAATTAGTGGGTCAACCAATTACTTAATTCGTTGGATAGCTTAATGAATCATCTCTTTTATTCCACAGGACATTGTGATCAGTGAATTGATGAAGAAGCTGGATATTCTGGGGGATAACGCCGTAAGTGTATGTTGCATTTCCTTTGTACATGTATGTCTCCACACGGCACTACATTGCACCCCTCTTTACTAGGGCCTCACACCTCCATACTAACTAGGAGCTACATAAGGTTACTTTGTAACCATGGTTCTCTGAGTAAAGAGCTCCTCTCTTCACGGAACACTGAACAGGTTGTTATGGGAATTGACCCCACCTGGGTTATATGACATGACTATGTCACATAATATGAATATGAATTATGTGGATAACCAGCACAGATGGTTACATATGGTTAAAAAGTAACCTTCCATTCTCTGTCATATTGAGATGCCCTCTTCACAGAACACATTGTGTTATGGGACCATTTAAGACATACCACAAGGAGATGGTGCAGGCCCAGACTCCTCAAATCTGTGCACCATATAACACCAGCGGCAAATTAACTATTTACAAATATACAATATTTACACATCCCTGGGCATCCTGTTGGCCCTGACACCTCTCAGGGGCGAAGGAAATGTTTCCACCTCAACTAGCTCACCAGTCACACTGCGGAATGGTAATGTGGTGGTCACCTCCGATGATCACACATACAGGACAGCCTCTCCAAAGGAGGTGCCAGCACTAACTAGTGCACTAAACTCCACTCCCTTGGCCTCAACTTCTCCCTCTGCAACTGGACCCTGGACTTCCTGACCAACAGACCCCAGACTGTTAGGTTGAGTAACTAAACCTCCTCCACACTGACCCTGAGCATGGGAACCCCACAAGGTTGTGTGTTGAGCCTCTCTACTCCCTCTTCACCCACGACTGTATGCCTGTCCATGAATCTAACACCATCATCAAGTTTGCGGATGACACCACAGTGGTGGGCCGAATCTCAAGCAACGATAACCCTATTCAGGGGTCCAACACCTGGTAACATGGTGCTCTACTAACAACCTCACCCTCAACATAAAGAAGCCGATTGTAGACCAGAAAGCCCTGCAGCGGGTAGTTAAAGCTGCCCAGCCCATCACTGCCACCCAGCTCCCAGCCATGCAGGACATTTACCAAAAATGCTCCAGGGAGAGGGCTCAACATCACCAGTGACACCCCCCCCCCCCCCCCCCCAGCTCTATGGAGAGGGCTCAGCATCACCAGTGACCCCCCCCCCCCCAGCTCTATGGAGAGGGCTCAACATCACCAGTGACCCCCCCCCCCCCAGCTCTATGGAGTGGGCTCAACATCACCAGTGACCTTACCCAACCCAGCCATGTTCTCCTCGCTGCCACCAGGGGTGGCTACCTCTGGGCCCAGCTTCTTTCCCAGGGCTGTTACCCTCCTGAACTCTGCCACCTGCTGACTATCTACCTATTGCACTAATGATTATTCTACCTTTGCATTGCATTTACATTTGACCCTACTGCACTGTATTCTCCTACTGCAGTACATCTTGTTTGTCTTGTTTACATTTTCTTTATAGTATGTGTGGCCCCTCCCCATTCTTTCTGGTGAGGTCACAATCTACTTTTCGTTTTACATGTGCTCCGGCATAGTACAATGACGATAAAGTTGAATTGAATCAACATGGTATTGAAATGTAGCTGACATGTTGACATGTAGCTGATACGTTAATGTGTTAACAATGTGTTAACAATAATGTCTTTGATGTGTGGCTGGCATGTTGTTGATGATTTAAACCTGCATTATGTAACTTTTATGTAAAAATACAAGCACCTTATCAGTCTAGTTCATGAAGTGGGGCTGCACCAGAGATGCCCCCCCTCCTTCATTGAGCCACTGTACATTTGCCTCATTCACCCCAATGAGGTTTTGGGGTTGGTTAGGTACACAGGAAAGTTTTCTCTGAGCATGGAAAGTGATAAATCGAAACTTACGAGCCAAATACACACAGCTCCGAAACAGCAGCTAGTGAGCTAGCACCTTGGCTATTGCTACTGAAAGCTGGATTTACTGTGAGCAAAGATGACTGAAGCTGCTAACAAAGGTGCAAACAGTTACCTCTCACTGCCACTTGGGACCACCAACAACTAAATTACATAAAGTTACATAGTGCAAATTTAACGTGTTATTGATGCGTGGTTGACATCTTGATGTGGTAACACATTTTTCTCCAGAATCTGTCTAATGAAGAGCAGGTGGTTGTGATCCATGCCAGGACTGTACTCACACTGGCAGAGAAGGTAATTCTTAAACGGGCTATGCATCTAACAAGCTAACTATCTGACTAACTGACCAGATAGTTACCTACTGTATCTACTATCCAACTAACTATCTGACTGAGGGACTTGAGGGACACGATGCTTCCTAGCCTGTGGTAATAAGCATTTTGGAGTCCATGATGGTATTTCTCACATAGCAGTAAAGTCAACTTGATCTTGTCATATTCTGGGTCTGGGTCATATTCTTTTATTCATTTCATTCAGTGTTATCTGGCGTAATAACACTGGTTTTGAGGTGAAATGATCCCAGGGGAGGATGCCCCTGGATGCCCCTACATGATATAGCTTTGCACTTTGTACCACCACAGTTGGAAAAAGACATAGGGGAAACACCATCGCAGAGTTTGAGTTGAACATTGAGACTGGATCAAGCACATTATTTTGTAGAATGGGGATAGTGTTGGGATATTGAGCTTAATGTCATTGGATCCAACATGAAAAACATTTAATAGTTAATAGTTTAAATGTTATCAAGCCACAAGATCTCCAAATGAGAGGAATACCTTTCCCTCCGTTTCCCTCCCCGAACAAGTCCAAGGGTCCAAGGGTCCAAGGGTCCAAGGGTCCAAGGGTCCATGGGTCCAGGGCACATTGAGCAGGCCAAACTCCTGGGCTTTGCTCCAAGCTTCACCGCCCTGGGATGAGTGCAGTAGTCAAGCTAGTTAGCAGCAAGTAATCATATCATAAAATATAATCAAAATTCTACTGAGGCATCACTTGATGTAAGTCTGACTGACATCAAACCTGGTAGCCAGATGCAGCTTTTACTTTCAGACTATCTGTATTTTTTATGTACAGCATGTGTAAAGTTCAATTCCTTTGAATCATCAGAAATACAGGTCATCCACCTCTGGACAATCAAACAAGGTAACGGGTCTCCCTGGTGGGAACCTTTCATCTACTGAGAGTCTCAACTCTCAAGTGGCCAGACTCTGATCTGTTAATTATTTCTTAAATAACATAAGGCACTGTTGATTTTATAATTAGGACTTTTAGATTACTTAAGTCAAATGAAAATTAAACTGTGTTAAACTGAATAAGACAATAAGACAATACTCAATACTGTAAGATAATACTAAACACAGGAAAGGAGGTGGAGTTTAACTTGTTCTCATTTGGTCTAAATTACATGTAATCACACAAACACAGACTGAGACTTAGGCAGAGTTGTTAGAGCATGCAGCTACATTAGCTCCCTGACTGACCCGCTACAGTCGTGATCACACTCAACATGAAAATACAAAGAAACAGCTGTAGGCCATTCAGGCTAGTGCTCTACATACATGTCCACAGCATCTACATACCTAGAGTATACCTGTCTAGCTTTTTACCGTGTTATCTATACCTAGCTAACTAACTACTGGTCCTCACACTGTCAGAGAAGTTAAGGCATGAATGACCTAACATCCTACTGAACCAGCTGACTGGCTGGTTAACCATACCCTAAGTATTTTCTGTCTGTCTGTCTGTCTGTCTGTCTGTGATCAGTGGCTGGAGTCCATTGAAGTGACTAAGTCTGCTCTGCAACAGAAGATGTTGGACATTGAGAGTGAGAAGGTGCACAATGCTTTGTTTTGAGTATTGTTAGATTTCTGTGTGATTAAATTTTAGATTGTGATTGAATATTACTTCATAGAGTGACAGTAAAATGGGAAGAAGCCTTATTTCAGCTTAATTATTATTATTATTATGCTAAGAAGCCTGTTAGCTTGTTACCATTTTGCTGCTACTGGAGAAACTAGCATGTTGGCTAACACCTGTAAGGGAAGGTTGCTGGTTTGATTGACAGGAGGCTGGCTGGTAACCCCCATTACCATAGTAACCTCTGTTCACCAGAGCATGCTGCTGCCAACAGAATACACCTGTCATGAGGTTGGTACAGTGACAAAACTTTGTGTGTGTGTGTTTCAGGATTTGTTCAGTAAACAGAAGGGCTACCTGGATGAAGAGCTGGACTACAGGAAACAGTCAATGGACCAGGCTCATAAGGTCAGTATTACAAACTACCTACCTAACTGACTATGACTGACTGCTTACTTTTCACTATCTGTAGTCAGAAGTTTGGGTTTGTTGACACACTAATTTCCTTTGTTAAACTCATCATGTGATATTCAGTACAACATCATGTGATTATCTTCGGCACTCGGCCTGCGGCCTCATACCTACAACCGAATCACAGCCGTGATGATATTCAGTATAACAGCACGACTTTGAGTGTCATATTGCTTAATGATCACCTTTGGTGTCTCTGATTCAGATTTACTTTGTTTCCACTGTCAGAGGTTAAAGAACAGAAGCTCTGTCTGTCTCTTGCTCTCTTCCCATCTGTCTGTCTGTCTGTCTGTCTCTCTGTCTCTCTCTGTCTGTCTGTCTGTTCAGAGGATCCTGGAGCTGGAAGCCATGTTATTTGAGGCTCTGCAGCAGGAAGAGGGATCCAGAATGGAGGGATTGAAGATGGAGGAGGGTCGTCTGTCTGAAGCATTAACAGAGGAAGAGAGGGAAGGACTTAGAAGAGCGATGGAGCAATGGAAAAGAGCAGTGATGGGCGAGCTAAGAGAGAGAGACTCACAGATCCTCAGAGAAAGAATGGACTTACTGCAGCATGCACAACAGGTAAACCATTAACCATCATGCTGCAAGTGGAAATGAACATGGCAGAGTGCATGTGGTCAAAATAGTTTGAGAGTCATATGCAAGGTTGCATAAGACCTGAAAGTTTTCAGGCACAGGTTGATGAGGACAGGGTACAGTAGTAAAAAAAATAGGTGGGTGGGGTTAACAAGGGGCTCAATAGCAATGAACAACAACCTGGGATGATGAGCTGAAAATATGACTAGAATTTGCAAACAGTGCTAACAGTAAATTTAGGGTATTTAATAATGTAAAGCACATTTAAATACAATACATTGGTGATCAGAGACTTCAAGTCTTCCAAAACTAGAGAGCATATATTCAGTAAAAACTAAGTTTTTAACCACACAGAGAACAGGGTCTGTACAACAGACCTTCAACATCAGCACCTCAATGCTACAAAATCTGTTCATTGCTGGGGGCTACATCTAAATGACTTATTGAAAACAGCAGCTAGCCTCCACCACAGCACTAATCCAGGGACAGATGTATCATAGTGAGGGAGTCAACCAGCTGGCTCTGCTCACTGGGCTTCAACCTGGTCTCAGTCACAACCAGAAAGTTTAGGTTTGTAGACGCAATAAAATCATTTAAAATCATCAGGGATCAGATTACTCTCAATATTCACAAACAAACACAACGATTCACAAATGTATTTTGCGATTTATATATAAATGACTCTGTTCACAAATAGATTTTTCAATGCACACTCAAATATGTCTCGTTTTAAATAAATGTAAAAAATCCACAAATCCACACACAAATATATTTGTGTGTGGATTTCTGAGAGTTCCCTGACTCGGTTAGATGGACTTTCTCTATAGTCTATCAGACCTCTCTTTCCATTTCAGCCAATCACACTAGCATGTGATTCAATGTCACCTTCATGATATTGTAATGACCAACATGCATTGGGCAGAAGGCAGTCGCCAGTCCATCACAGGGCGACCACTTAAGACAGACGAAGGCCCAATTCCATTTCTTCCATTTCTACCCCTCGTTTTCGACTTGCCCCTCGGAACAGAGTTACAAGGGGTAGTGGTTGAAATCTTCCCCTATGAATTGGGACAACCCTGATACGTCATCAGTAGTTGTTGATGGCGTTTACGTAAACAGACATTACGATGGCAATAATGGTATTATCACAATGACATTTGCCATTTTTCTGATTACTTATACGTTTCACACTATCAATTGATCAAACAAGTCATCAAATAAAAAAGAACACTGCTTACCGGGCCACATCATGACAGAATAGCGTTAGCGGTGCTCTGTAGGCTAGCAACCCGTGCCCCTAATGTTACCCTGCCAGTCTGCACTGATATTAGAGAAGCGGTAACAAGTGCAGCAACTTCACTGCTGGGCTTTAGTTATATTTCGGGCGTCATATGCCATCAAAGGGGGGAAATGAAACATGGAAATATGTCAAAATGCGGATGGGTTAGGGTTAGGGTTAACCCATGGCTTCCCTGACCACCTGTGTCCACCACGATGTTCGAGGGTTGCAGCCCCTTGAGGCACCTATGACCCGAAGGCCGCAGCTAGCAGCCGCAGCTTCGGCAATAGAGGCTTTGAACACCGACCACTCATGCTCGATGTCCCCAACCTCCACAGGGATGTCCGAGAAGCTCTGCCGGAGGTGGTGGTTAAATTCGGAGGTGGTGATTGGATCTTCCTCCAGACGTTCCCAGTTCACCCTCACTACACGTGGACAGCTCTTCACCCGAGTGTCCAGAACACACGGCCTCAGATCGGATGACACGATAACAAAATCGATCATCGACCTTCGGCCTAAGGTGTTCTGGTGCCAGGCTTGTTAGTATGCCCACACCCGCCCGGCGCCTCACACCTTGGGCAACTCCGGAGAAGGATAGAGTCCAACCCCTATCCAGGAGTTTGGTTCCAGAACTGACGCTATGCGTGGAGGTGAGCCCCACCAGATCTAATCGGTATCGCTCCATCTCCTGCACTAGCTCCGGCTCCTTCCCCGCCAGTGAGGTCACGTTCCATGTCCCTAGAGCCAGCCTCTGCTGCCTGGGTCTGGTCCGTCAGTGCTCTCCGCCTTCACTGCCACCTTGTTGGCAGCGCACCCGACCCCTACAGTTCCTCCTGCGGGTCGTGGGCCCACAGGATCCAGAGATGGAAGATGATGGTGGTAGTGCCACGTAGTTTCTTCGGGCTGTGCCCAGCCGGGCTCCGTGGCCAACCCGGCCACCAGGCGCTCGCTGGTGGGCCCTCTGTCTGGGCCCTCTGTCTGGGCCTGGCTCCAGACAGGGGCCCCGGACTTCCTCCGGGCCAGGTCTCTTTCCTTCTTCTTTGATTTTCCATAAAGGGGTACCTGTTTCCCTAGGTTGGGGGGTGCTTAGGGGTGCTACCACTTGCCCAAGGTGGACCCACAGACTAGTGGAGGGAAGGAGTCATCTTACTTCTCCATTCTAGTTCAGCGTACTTTTTAATTAAACAAATGAGACAAATAAGAAAATCAAATAAACAAGAGCTAATAAACAAAAGGAAGGGTCAGGGTAGTGTTTTTAGAAGAGGAAGGGTCAGGGTAGTGTTTCTAGAAGAGGAAGGGTCAGGGTAGTGTTTCTTGAAGAGGAAGGATCAGGGTAAGTGTTTCTTGAAGAGGTGGGTTTTCAGCCTGGTGAAAGATGGGCAGTGACTCTGCTGTCCTGACATCAGTGGGGAGTTCATTCCACCACTGTGGGGCCAGAACAAAAACTAGTGGTACTTGTTATTAAGAAAAGGTCTATAATACATTGAAACAACATTAAACTAAGATAATATGATGGTTAATCATAATTTTAAAATCTTTATTAATGAAGAAAACATGAGTGGTTTTCTGTTGTTGCTTGTGCAGCGTTCGCCACCATCTTGCCGATGATTGCCGGAGATTTCTCATAACACTCGGTTTTGATTGTGCCTCTGAAAAAAAGTTTGGAGGGCCATTTAGCCCTAGCACTTTGCCCTACCCCTCGATCCTGAAAAGAATTGAGACACCCTAATGGCTAAGGGGTGTATTGGGATTGGGCCTAACACACTCATGCCTAGTCTGGACTGTGGGAGGAAACCCCCGTAGGGAGAACATGCCAACTCCACACAGAAAGGACCAGGGCTAAGATTCAAACCCAGGACTTTCTTGCTGTGAGGCAACAGTGCTAACCACTGAGCCACCCTGATATTTGAGTTGTGTACTTATATTTTATATTCTTTCCCTGCTGAATTACTTTTGCTGTTGGGATCAATACAATTTCATCTTACACTATCACCTTATCTTACTGCATATCGGCTCGTCTCTTTTGATCTCTTGCTCCCTTTCCCTGTTTTTAGAAAAGTGCTATATAAATAAAGTGAATTCTTTCCTATTATTTTTCTACAACATGACCTACTATTGATGTGTGTGTCTTTCTAGAGGAACAAGGAGTTGGAGGAATGGATAGAAGCACAGAAACGACAGATCAAAGAGCTGGAAGAGAAGGTATGGACCTCCCTGGTAGGAACTAGTTCAGCTTCAAACTGGAGCCAGTCATATACTGTCAGTCTGTACCAGTGTGTATATAGACCGTTAGTCCAGGTTGTACTATGGTGTTGGAACAGCATCTCCAGGGCAACATGGAGGAATCACCTGTTGCCATAGCAATATCCATGTTGCCCAAGTCTATCTATGCAGGGTTCTGGGTAGAATAGTGAAGGATGAAAATGCTAGTAATAAAGTTTAATGTAATTATCAGTAGAAATTCTGTTTTGAACTGACTCTTCTCCATATTATTGTTTTCCTTGTCTTTCCACAGTTTCTCTTTTTATTTTTATTCTTCTCTTTAGCCTTCATCCTGTGGTCCTAACAGCAGGCTGGTGAGTTTCTACTGCATAGCAACAACATCTGCAATTTAATGCATGATAGCATCTGTGCTGTCCTCCACTACACGGAGTAGTACCTGCTGGTCAGCAGTACTCCACTACATGGAGTAGGACCTGCTGGTCAATGGCACTTCAGTACAGAACCTGGTTATTGGGAATGCCACGTTTCACACCAACCAACCAACTCACAGAGTTACACACCAACCAACTAACTCACTGAAAGAGTTACACACCAACCAACCAACTCACTGAAAGAGTTACACACCAACCAACCTACTCACTGATACCCCTTTCACACTGGCGCAACAACCTGGGTTATTCCCGGGTCAGGCTTCGGTGTGAATCGGTCAACCCGGGTTATTCCCGGGTCGGACATGGCTCAGCTGTGGTGTGAATGGGGCGACCCGGGTTATGCAATGGACGGGAACCTCATTGGTTAAGATCAGAGGAGCATTATATGAAAGACGGTTCACAACAAGGAGCGTTTCAACAACGAACCAATAGAGTGAAGAACAAAGGAGAATTGGAAAGATTCTGAAATCAGAGCTTCTGTCCATTCGTGGGGAAGAAGAAATAAAGCGGGACAGAAATTACAGAAATTACCGGGACAGTAAAAGATTCAATTACCTACGGCGTAGATAATACACTACGGCAGTACCCTTGGTCGAATTTAGGTATGGATTAGTGGATATGTCCTTGTCAGTAGTGTGTGTCCATGTCCATATGAGAGACTAGGTTCACACCAGGATAAGGTGGCCTTTCCTGATTGGCCAACTGGATTCAGAGCGCCTGCAGCTGATTGGCTCACTACTAACAGACTGCCCTTCAAATATGAGTCAACGCGCCTGCAGAGCAACAGTGTCTCCATTCCCATCCCTCAACCCGACCGTCTGTCTTAGCTCTGTGATTACTTTAGGTTTGGAAGCTGTAGGGGTGGACTGCTATTTTCTCTGTAAGTCGTGTTCTCCTGTGTTTGATTTAGTGAAGGAGGTAGACATAGCCCTCTGTATTTTAGTACCATTCTTTATTTTCAGATAGTTTGGTTAGAATTTACCTCAAGCAGCTTTATTTGGTTTATTGTTTTGGCCTTGGTCCACCCTGAAGCCTGTGCTTCCAGTCTATGTTCACCATTAAATATCGCATTTTGTGCTATATTTCGGTGTTTGTGGTTGGTTTTGGGAACTGGAAATGGAGGGTCCAACTTGTGCTATGCCCTTATTGACACTCTCCTAGACGGGGCATAACACCGTATAGACCCTTTTAGCGCATACGTCACGGTGTTAGCTGGAGGCAAAACAAAGCAAAATTGGAGGCATCACCTCACCTTAGAGCAGCAGAGTAAGAGGCTACCGTTCACCCAAAATGTCATCTTGCTGTGTTGTTGGATGCCAGAATCGAAGGAAAGGCTCCAACTTGAAATTTTATCGTATACCAGCTGCCACTGCCAGTAAAAAAAAATCGAAGACAACTATGGTTAAACGCGATAAAACGAAAGGATTGGACTGAGGCGATCATCAAAAATGCTTCATAGGTTAAATAAAGTATTGTCTGTTTTAGGTTTGGATATGTGTCTAAAGATTTGTCATGCCCACCTAATCACAAATTGGGGAACTAGGAGGAATAACTGATAACTGGTGATTTCTCTCGTAACTCTCTTAGCGCATTAGCTAACTTTTAGTTGTAACGTTATGTGTGTCAGGTGTGTGTGTGTGTGTGTGTGTGTTCGGATCGCATGACAAAACTCATCTGGTAAATCTTTGTATTTTAAGTCTTGTACATGACCATTCAGGACATAGTTATAGGCATCTAAAGATTTATACGCCCTCAGTTTCTCTTTACTATACACGCTTGGTTTCTCTATCAGGTAGGTGTAAATGTCTGGCCATTCCACAGTAGGTAGTCCTGTCAGATCGTCGGGTCGGCCAATCTGGTCCCGTTGGTTAATGTTAACTTGTTCAAGTAACACTCACGGTCCTGGAGAGTGAGTGACCGTAAATATTCAGATATAGTGTTATTTTCTTCAGCCATGTTAAAAACAAGCGAACGAAACTTGCTAGCCAGCATTGTTGGCTAATGTGTTCTGGCCGGCTTCTGCCTCAAGCTAAGCTCCGCCCACAAAAAAAACGTCATCATGTTTACTAACTGAAAAGGGGTCTATACAGATGTAAACATGGTGACACAGGTCTGAATGGTGTCGGGGCAATTCAAGTCAATTTCACTTTGTCTAGTTGGTGAGATCAGCTCAACAAAGCTATAACAATATTTGTCAGAGACTTACCTCTCTTAGTCTTTAATGCAAGCAGAGCTGAAACCACACACACCGAGGTGTATGCAGAATGAGCTGAGGAATTCAGTTCCTCAGATACATTTATACACATACATACAGTACATACATCATAGTAAAAGGCTAATAAGTGAAGACATGCAAGGCCATTCACTATCACCCGGCTGTAAAGTGGTTATCTCCCATGCAAAGTTCTGCTCCAACCCTTTACGACTTGGCCTTCCTTGACCCCAAGACCTGCTCATTTCCCAGGTCAAACTTTCAACCAGATCAAGAGGTAATGAACACACACATTCCTCTTAGCTCAGTAGTTTCCCACTGGCTGTGACTATACTATACTATGCATACACATTACAATTTATACTTTAAGCATATCAAAAGGACACTTACATTATTGTTTTCCATAACAATGGTGACGACCCGGGTTATTCCCGGGACAGTAGTTTGGTCTGAATGGGTCCAACACGGGAATGACCCGTGCTCAATAACCAGGTAAATCCCAGGATTTGTGTGTGAAATGAACCAACGAACAGACAGAGCCCGGCTCTTATAAGGGAATATGATGGAACCCTGTATGTGTTAATCACTGTCTCCTGTCTCTACAGGCCTCCAGAGTCCAGCCGGCATTGGAACCAGCAACTCTCCAGTTCTGAGGGGGTTTAGTCTGCTGTGGACCAGAGGGGACAGCAGGGATTGGAACCAGACACTCTTCTCCCTGGTTCCAAGATGGCTGACTGAGGTTGAACACAGAGCCAGAGCCATAGGTAAACACAGTTTGGCCATTGCAGTGGTCACTAGCAGCCATGTTGGCTCAAAATGCCCTGCTGCATGGCCCCAGTCAGTCAGCCAACAAGAGTCAGGCTGTCACATGGCTATTTATTGGCTATGAAATCAGCTGATTTGGGAACAATATGATCAAATCTTCCCATAATACCACTGCACTGCCTTAGAGACAGTCATGTAAATCATGCTAAGTTAATCGGCTGTTAGCTAAGGCTCTGTGTTCACTAGGAAGCTCTGGTTTAGCTAGCTGGACAACAGTGGCCTCAGTGAGCTAGCTGGACAACACACACTCCGGCCTCATTTAGCTAACTGGACAACACACACTGGCCTCATTTAGCTAGCTGGACAACAGTGGTGCTGGACTAAATTCAGAGTTAACTAAGCTATGTGGACTTCATATTGGTTGCTATATACAGTTAACTAAGTGAGGTGCACTTTGTACAGACAAACATTTTGACCTTCACTGCTCCCATCCAAAGTCTGTTTTCCAACTATCTAAGCTCTCATCACACTTCTGGATCCAGTTTGGCCATGGTTATTTAATATGGCAGCCATTTTGGCTCCCCAGTCCTGCTCTGTGGTTGTTGCTATAGTAACTGCTGATTCTATTGTCCATGTCACCATGATGTTGGGGAGGCCATTATTTCACTTCTCAGTTCTAGAGAAAACCATAGTACAACCTGGACTAACTCAGTCTGTGTATGATTCTTGGAAAGACTTGAATGGTCTGGGGGTATTGGGATTGTAGTAATCTGATTACACATGAGTTGTAATTGTTGTGTTACAGTGATGAGATCACATAGTTGAATTTGTTTGAACAGGTTCGATCAGGTTAGAAATAGGTCTTTGACTCCATAATAAAAAGTTAAGATGAGCCGACCCAGGACAGTCAGCACTGCATTATCATCATGTATCATCATGCAGTTTATGACCATAAAGAAATCCAAAATTAATTAAAATAATTATATTATTTTACCGGTTTGAGTAATCCAATGGATTACATTCTGTATAGTAATCTGTAACAGATTACATTTCTGATGTTTTGGTGTTGATCAGGCCTGGGGTCAGCAAACTGATGACCAGAACATTCATTCTCGGTTCTTCACAAAGTTGTCATACCAGAAGGACTTTGCTGAGGCAGTTCCAGAAAGACAGTAGATACTGCTGGATAAAACAAAATGAGTCATGTCATGTTTTGAGAAACTTTCCAGTCCAAATTGTAAGACAAGATATTCCTCACGAAAGCCTGCTGTTGTACTTTTAATATTCCAGATGATATTTTTCTATCACTGATGTGTTGTTCAAACTCTGTCAGTGTACCTTGGAACATTTGGGATTTAAAAGTGATTAAAGGCAGAAAAATGGTGGAAACTAAAGAGTCCAGACTCTGAAGTGTGTTTATTTGTCTTAAGTGGTTAAAGTGTTTTCAGAAACTGTATCTCCACAAAATGGCATGTTACAACAGTCAGCACTTTGACTAGTTTTCTTCCAGCAGCGTTTCCATTTCTCTCCTTTGAGGATTTCGTCACCAGAGAGGAACCTGAAGACTGGACATGGACTCGATGATCTGAAATCAGTAGAGAGAGCATCTTCACCACTGTGTCTGATGTCTAATACCTGAGCTATAACAAATAACTAATAACAGACAATTTATTAATTTGTTCATTAATTCATTAATTGTCTTCACAGATGGCTGGAGCCTATCCCAGCATGCATCAGGCTGAAGGCAAGGAAACACCCTGGACAGGTTGCCAGTCTATCATTGGGCTATAACAGAAAATGCATATTATAATAATAATCATAATAATCATAATAATAGATCATATCTAATAATATATATGCTACATACTACATATCAGATAGCAGATAACTAATAACAGATAACATCTAACATCTTTTTCATCATACTTATTACTTATTATTCAGCTGCCAAAAGGTTTGAGACATCCAACATTTTATATCAGATAGACATTTTCCTGAGACTCATGGCTCCTTGAATCACTGCTCAGCTCAGTGTCAATAGAGAACCAAACAGGACCAAGGCTGGAGCCTTGGGGTCCTCTCCAAGTAGATTGGAGTACAGAGGATGTAGAACTACCCAGACCTAACAGAGAAATAAGATGTAAACTAATGTTGTGATCAACAGAATCAAAAGCAACACTGAGGTCCAGAAGAATCAGAATGGAACCGGTATCAGCTGTAAGAAGAAAGCAGTGTGGTCTCAGTGCTAAGCTCAAATAAATCATTCCTGCTCATGTACACTTTTTTTTCTGATTATGATGTGAACTGTACCACCCAACCAATGACTCAGACAGTACAGAGCTGAGCTCCCTGAAAAGGGACATGGGTAGAGTTGACCTTTAGGCTCTTAGTCCTCACGTCTTGATGCCTTCTCTGTCTCTGAATATGAACCCTCCTCCCTCCTTTAGTTTTTAATATGAGCCCATCTCCTCTGCCTTCTTGTGGAGGCAAGGTTTGGCCTTTGACTTATTTGCAATCACCCCAACTTCAGCTGAAAGTGATTGAATAGAAAATAGCATGGTAAAGGTCTGGATGAACACTCAGCTCTGATTGGCTGAGAGGACATACCTGGCCAGCATGTCTATCTTTGCAGTGGTGCTGAAAAGGTGCTAACCATTTTAAATCAAATTGCTATTAAGGAAATCCCATTGGGGCATCCTGGTGGGTCAGTGGTCTCAGACATGTACTAAACAACTAAACATTGTTGCTGACTTGGTCCTGTCTAACTTTGTCAGATGGAAACTTCCAGCAGGATCAAAATGTTCAGATTACTGTAGTTCAGCTGAGTGACTCAGCAAGAAGAATCAGCAAGACCAAGAATCCCAGTGGAACATTTTGGCATCTTGTGGAATCAAAAGGGGGCTGGTAAGAGATAGGTATAACTAACTAGAATATATATATATATATATAGTGTAGATAGATGAGTAAATAGTTTAGTCACATTTTAGTTTAATTGTCAGCATTATCTTTATGGAAAAGCTTGTTAGCATTTCAAGTTGTCTTTGTTGCCTCCGGTGTCCAAGTTGCTGTCATAGAAGAATAGAAGAACAAATCATTCTCACACTGGAAACGTTCCGCGTCTAATGTTACGTACTAGTACATACTGAATTAGTCCGACAGCAGTTACGTACTAGTACACACTGAATTAGTCCAGCTCTTCCAATGTCCGGCTAGTCGCCTTCCCCCCACCTACTCAAGGCAAGCTGTGTCAAGTACAGGCTACAGAGAGCCACAGAACCATTGCCAATGATCACCCTGTAAACATTGCAAGCTTAACTCTGGTGTAGCTAAATCAATCCTCTCTTTGAGGAAGTAGAGTATTGTTGAACCAGACGTTCATTCAGGTTTTCAAGTATTCCGTACGTAACCCATATATACTGAATAGTCGAACTCGACTCGACATGGCAGTTGTACCGAACGCTGGAGATACTGCTCATCTCGAGTCGTTCATTCAGTTTTTTGAGTAATCACTATGTACGCAACCCTATGCAATGAACTGTTGTAGAAATACTCCAACTCGAAATACTGCAGATACTGAGCATGTGGTATCTGGCGAGGCACGAAGCTACAGTTTTTAGGATGTTTTGTTGTGTCTTAGCCTACTTGTTTTGCTTGTTGTTCAAGCCATTTTATAATTTATCTTAAATAAAAAGGCCTTAACCTCATATATACACACAGAAATTACAAAAAAATACTATTATAGTGCTTCTTTCACCAACTGTTAAACACTTTTCATGACTGTAGGTTACCACTTACCAATACTAGCATGCCCTGCCATCTAGTGGCCTGAAAGGTGAACAGCACTTTGATTCATTAGAGAACTCTATTGTTGAAATATAATGTGTTTCTATTCACCATTAGAAAACTGTTTTGTCGAAATATAATGTGTTTCTATTCACCATTAGAAAACTATTGTATAAATGAAAAGTGTTTCTATTCACTACTAGAGAACTCTGTTGTTGAGCCCACTGTCTACTGCTGATGTGAACTCAGTGAGCATAAAAGTCTCTGAACTGGATTTCCTTGCCTGTTAAACTCACTTCTTTATTTCTTTATTACACACACACACACACCATGAGAGAGACTAGCTGTATGAACCTCAGTAGGTTCAGCACCACATCATTCTGGACAGCTCCTCTCCTCTCTCTTCCACTCTGAGGTCACCAGCCCTTCCCCTCCCCCATGACCTCCTTTTTCCTCCTCCTTTCCCACCCATCTCCTCATTTGTAGTCTGAGGTCTTCAGCTGAGCCTTTCTCCTCCTCTTCCTCCAGAATGATGATTTATTAGTTTTTGAGCTGAAAGAAAGGGCAACGACTAAGGACTCTATTTTCCTTTCTCTTCATCTCTCCATCTCCAATCTCACTATCTCTCCATCTTTCTATCTGTCACTGTCCATCCTTCCACCCATCTCCATGTCAGAGAGGAGGCCATCTCAGGAGGACTGTGCGTCCTTGTTGTCTAAATTGGGTTCGGATTCTCCCAGACCGAGGATTAAATATGGAGGAATGTTCTGCAATGTTGAGGGAGCGTTCGAAAACAAAACGTTGAACTTTGAATCATTCAGTCCCAGAATACCAAGGAGCACCACCCGCACTCGAACCTGCGACTCCAACAATACGGACCGCCCTGCCTCCTCCAGTCAAATCCGAGGAGATGCAGGAAGTGGAGGAGGACAGACCATGGTCTTCCCCTCGGGACACATACGGGAAAACTACGGCAAGAGACAGGTCAAAAACCTAAAAAGTTAAAAAGTCAATAATTGCTTTTATTCTTATTATCTTATTTTATCCAACCCTAACCCTCTTAACATTGGTTAAAAATATATTTTAATAATTGTAACTGTCAATTATAAAATAAACATAACATTTTCATCAAATAACATTCAGGTCAGAACAGGGTTTCAGATATTGACATTGTTTTGTTGACAAATCCAAAAGCTGATTGGTCGGTCTGTCTGTCTGTCTGTCTGTCTGTCTGTCCACTACCACACAGTTAGATTCTGTCTGTCTGTCTGTCCACTACCACACAGTTAGATTCTGTCTGTCTGTCTGTCCACTACTTGACAGACAGACACTACTCGGCTCAGCTCCTGCCCGCCGCCTGTAGGGGCGTGGCTGTCCGGTGCCCGGACGAAATGAAGACGGTGTGAACCAAACAGATAGTTAGACGATTTTTCCTTCAAAATAAAACAAAGCATTTGCTATTATGAAACCAAAAACAATTCAGTACTGGTGTAATAATACTTAGATTAAACGACAGCTGTGAAATAGATAGCAAAAAATATGTTTATATTGAAGATTATGTTCGTCAATGGGGCTTTAATTTTGAACATTTTTTCCGGATGTTTTATTGTTATATCCTTGCTGGCTTGACGTTACTGCTCCGGTTAACGGGAGCAACAATAAAACATCACTGATTACCGGGAGCCACAATAAAACACGACCGGTTACTTGGAACCTCTCCATCTGTTCGGATCAATTAATCAATTAAGAACGAATAAGTCGGAGCTCGAGCTGAACCGGGCAGCAGAATGTCGTTCCAGGCCAAGAAGAGCAGCTCGAGACCAGCGGTAAGTAAACGGCAAGGCACGGGATGCCGTTACCAATGCAGTCACTCACGACAGAATAAGTCAGCATTCAGGATAACTAGTCCAGGGCCAAACGGGTCTAGTCATGCGGGCTAATGAGAAAGGACAGCACAGTCAGTAATCAGGATAACTAGTCCAGGCTAACCGGGCCTAGTCATGCTGGCTAATGAGAAAGGACAGCAAAGCGAGATGAAGCGGTTCAATGTGGACTGTCATCAGAAAGCGCCTCCCTGTCTCCCTCCCTCTCTCTCTCTCTGTCTCTCTATCTCTGTCTGTCTGTCTGTCTCTATTTGTTTTTGAGAAAAGTAGATTGATAAAACATTCTCAGTACCACAGCTATCTGATGATGAATTCCAGCTGTTTGTAATAGGATGCATGTGCCTTGTGTGTGTTAATGCTGATTAGAGTAGCAGACAACCTTTCAACCCAAAGAGACAGGAATAATGGAAAGGTGGAGAAACCATTGTGAAGAGGCACAAGAAGAAACAGAAGCACATCAATGGTGATGGGTGTCATCAGTCATGTGGTCAGAGCAGAGCCTCTACCACCTAGAGATTAGTTAGCTGTGATATCCTGGTTAATTTAGCTAGAGATTTAGATAGAGATGGGTTTATTACCTAGTCCTAATAGAGATGGGTTTATTACCTAGTCTTAATAGAGATGTGTTCTTAATGTAGTCCTAATACAGATGGGTTTATTACCTAGTCCTAATAGAGATGGGTTTATTACCTAGTCCTAATAGAGATGTGTTCTTACTGTAGTCCTAATAGAGATGGGTTTATTACCTAGTCCTAATAGAGACGGGTTTATTACCTAGTCATAATAGAGACGGGTTTATTACATAGTCATAATAGAGACGGGTACTGTACTTGTAGGCCTGATTGCCCTCAACATAGTTAAACCTAGCCAGTCTAAATTCAGCTCTCTGACCCACATTCAGTCTGGAGAGAGAGAGAGCAATATATAGAGACAGACAGGGAGAGAGAGACAGACAGGGAGAGAGACAGACAGGGAGAGAGAGACAGACAGAGAGAGAGAGAGCAATATATAGAGACAGACAGCTGCGGTCAGGCAAGCGCCTCCGTAGTCACGCTGCTAAATCAGAGAGACTGAGATGGAGTTTCTTTCCTCAGGCCATCAGGACTGTGAACTCCGACCTCACCAGGGCCCCCACCTAGACCTACACACTGCCTCTCTTATACACACACACACACACACACACTTAGGTTAACGAATTCACATAGTTCACAGCTCATTACATTCACACATTTCCCCCATCTACCTCTTATTTTATATTTTACACTTTATATTTTATATTTTATTAAGTGCTCTTATTGTACATAGTGTGTTGCTTTATACAAGAGCTCTACTGTAATTACTGTAATTATTGTAATGTTTATATTTCTTTCGCACTGTAAATATTGTGCTGGTTTTTTTACTGTTAAATATTTTGTACCATGCCCTTTTGCACATTCCCGTGAGCATTGCCACTTTGCATTTCACTGCATGTATATGTATGTGACAAATAAAACTCTTGAATCTTGAATCTTGACAGGGAGAGAGACAGACAGGGAGAGAGAGACAGACGGAGAGCTGATTGGTTGACTTCCTTCCTTCCCTTCTTTGGATATTACTGTCAAGGTGCTGTTGAGCAACTGCTCCAGTGGAGCTCCCAGTAGAGACTGTGGTTGTACTGGTCAGCTTTCAGTAACCACCAGTAGAGACTGTGGTTGTACCGGTCAGCTCCCAGTAACCACCAGTAGAGACTGTGGTTGTACCGGTCAGCTCCCAGTAACCAAGTCAAGTCAAGCCAAGAACTTTATTTGTCACATACACATACATGTAGTGAAATGAAAAGTGGCAATGCTCACAGGAATGTGAGGGCAAGAGGGCGGTATACATAGTATTTAACAGTAAAAAACCAACACAATATATACAGTAAGAGCACTTAATAAAATATAAAATAAGAGGTAGATGGGGGAAATCGTGTGAATGTGATGAGCTATAAATTATGTGTAGTCGTTACCTAAGTGTGTGTGTGTGTGTGTGCATAAGAGGGGCAGTGTGTGGGTCTTGGTGGGGCCCTGGTGAGGTCAGAGTTCACAGTCCTGATGAGGAAAGAAACTCCGTCTCAGTCTCTCTGTTTTAGCAGCGTGACTACGGAGGCGCTTGCCTGACCGCAGCAGCTGAAACAGTCCGTTGTTGGGGTGGTGAGGATCCTTCATGATCCTGCAGGCTCTGGTTCTGCACCTCCTGGTGTACAAGTCCTGCAGGGTGGGGAGTGTAGTTCCACTACTCTCTGAAGAGCCTTCCTGTCCTGAGCCGAGCTGTTGCCAAACCAGGCAGTGATGCTTCCAGTCAGGATGCTCTCTACTGGTGGTGGATCCTTCTGTCCTTCTACTCTGGAGCTGTAGAGACTGTGGTTGTACTGGTCAGCTCCCAGTACTGACCAGCTGTGGTTCTGTGTTGTTGTTGTTCTATGTTGTTCTATGTTACTTGGCTATGTAAAGTACCTACCTACCATCCTTAACGGAACCTTCCAGTGAACTATTCCTTGACGGTGGTGTTCACTGTAGTTGTAGTGGTTTACCTGGCCAAGCTGGCTGAGGACAGACTGACTCACTGGTTTACTGACTGACTGACTGGTTGACTTCTTAACATTCTGTCGGTCTGTTTCCAGGGCGACCGTCTAATTATCAAAGGAGGAAAGATCGTCAACGACGACCAGTCATTCTACGCTGACATCTACATCGAAGATGGAACCATAAAGTAATCATATATCATTATTATTATTTTCCTGCTTTCAATGTCAGAGACCGTAAGTCCTGAAGCAATCAAATTTGGTTTCAAATCTCCCTCACTAATCAGGCAAAACATTGACACAGACCAGCCAGATGGTGGCGCTATAACAAACAACCTTATGTTTTGTTCAATAACTCTGGAACCGTATGGCCCAGAATCAATTTTCGATTCCGATCGATTCCTTGGCTCAAGACGAATCCATGACACATACTGGTTTTCATTTCCACCATGATCATTTTTCTGCCATTTTGAATTTTATGCAAAACCTTTTTTTCACCATTTCTCTCAGAAGGTTGATCCAATCTCCAAGAACATGTGCCCAACCCTAACTCATTTGAAGACATGCAAAAGGAAAGTGAGGTATCATTCACATGCATGTTTGGGATGGGCACAGAGTTTTCATGGTTTCCCACTGCACTTGATTGGCAAGGTGGGCTGCCTTAGCAAGAATTGTCAATGTTGAGAAATTCAACATTTGGCTGAGAAAATCCTTGGCTTGGGCTTGGCTGAGAAAAACAATATTTCATTGTATGTAACTTTATAACTATACATTTATAAAACAATTTTTTGCTAGTGTGGCAACTTAACCTGAACGCAGCAAACTTATCGAAACCTTATTTCTCGGTCAGTTACATTTTTATCCTTCCACATAAATAATATGATAGAATAAAGTTGTTTGCATAGAACTCAGATGAAAAATCCCAAATTAATGTGTTTTGAAATTTAAACTTGATAGTGCAGCAAAAGGTCAAGGTACTGCGAGGCGCTGTATATATTATAGAATATTATTATTATTATTATTGGTAAATACAAAAATTGAAAATGTAAGAAAGACAGTTGTGTTATTGACCCCCCTCCCCCCCAAATGGCAAAAGACAGTTGTGTTATTGACCCCCCTCCCCCCCAAATGGCAATATGTCAGCCACCATGTCAGCTGAAGTTGCAGGACTTAAACAAAGCGTTCTATATTTGAAATATAGAACTGTTCCAAAACTATGTATAAAGCTTATATTGTCATTATCCTGAGAGCTGCCCAGCGCAACCAGTCTTGTACTGGTGGCCACAGGGAGCTCCACTGGAATAGGTCACACAAATGGCCGCTTGTGGCTATTTTTATTATCATTATTATTACCCCATATGAACACATCCTCAGATCCACGGGCAGAGCTCTTCTGGGTGATCCTCTGTCTAGACTGAAAATAAAAGGTGATCAAAGGAAATCAAGCCAGCAAAGTCAGTGTCTTTAAATCTCTTCTCAAGACACGTTAATAGACTTAATATTTATAGTTATCAATAATGTTATTAATGTTGCCTATATACTTAACAGACAGATAGGAGAGAACCTGATAGTTCCTAATGGGGTGAAGACAGTGGATGCTTATGGTCACCTAGTCATACCAGGAGGGATTGATGCCAACACCAACCTTCACGCTCCTCAGAAAGGCCTGAACCCTGTCGATGACTTCTACCAGGGAACCAGGGCTGCTCTGTCTGGAGGAACAACCATGATCAGTAAGATTTTATTAAAACATTACTATGATTGATCAGAATCAAACCAGGACTGCTCTGACCAATGTTGTATTTATCAATTTAAAATATTGTTTGAGGGAATCATGCATGTAGTAAAAAAGAAAATAGTTTAAAAGGGAATTAGTGTAGGTGCAAAAATATGTGAGAATCCTTCTTCTAGCGTTAAATCAAGTAGGTCAGTAGAACCATGTGGGTTAGCGGGCGATATCACAGTTACTTGTTCGGCCGGGCGAAGAGAAGGAGTAACTGATTGGAGGAGTTCACATATTTTTGCACACAGAGATATTTGACTTTTTCTCAAATAAACCAGTTTTGTTAAATAATTCATAGTTGTATGTATATCGTATTTGTTTGTGCCTGCTCTTTATTTGGAAAATCTTGTACATTAAGATTTGGGGTTCAGATAAGGATTTTCTGAGGTTATTCCTCTGTAATATATGAAATAATAACCACCCCCTGTAGAGTTCACAAACTGTCCAGAGAACATTGTGTTAGTTCAGAGCCCGAGTACTCATCCTCCCCACTTCTACTTCCTCCTTCTACTTCCTGTCCAGGCTCAGCCTGACACCAGAGCAAGCCTTTTGACCCGTTTGAGCCTGGAGTGCTAGTTATTGTTTTAGCCAGCCACTTTGTTTACCATCAACAGACCCCGGGGTTTTTGGGTTGATGTTTCCACCACAGATTGCTGGTCACAACAGAGACTATGTTGGTAGAGTAGTAGACTGTCTACCCCCTAGGCATGCTGCAAGACTGATATCCCTGTAGACGGTAGACTATGTCTACCACTCTACCAGTATTCTGTTGCCTCCTCTGCCCTCTCTTGTACATCAATCATCAGAGAACTTCTGGAGGTGGTGTGACCCAGTGTTGCATCTGAAATGTGAGATCTAGATGGTGAATAATGAGGTGCTGCAGGACCAGCCTCTCAAAGGTCTTCATGATGTGAGAAGTCAATATCACCGTCGTCATTGAGGACATGGGCATCCCTTCTTGGGCACTGGAAGCAGGCAGAAGGTTTTCCATAGTGGAGGCACCATGCCAAGGGAAGACTAGTTTATTATTTGTTACTCCAGTAATATATTTATTTTTCCAGTTGACCACGTGGTACCAGAACCAGGGAGTAGTTTGCTGGCAGCATACGACCAGTGGAGGGATACGGCTGACCAGCGTGCGTGCTGTGACTACTCCCTGCACATGGATATCACCCGTTGGCATGAGGGACTATATGAGGAAGTGGAGAGTCTGGTCAAAGACAAAGGTAGGTAGGTGTGTGTGTGTGTGTGTGTGTGTGTGTGTGTGTGTGTGTGTGTGTGTGTGTGTGTGTGTGAGAGAGAGAGAGAGAGTGTGAGTATCAGGATAGCCAGGATGGTCCAACATCAACTTATATTTTATCTGAAAACGTCATCTTGTTACTACATGTACTAGTCCAAGTCCTGAAGTGCTGTGTTTACTGGTGTAGTAGTACTATGTTGTTTAAGTACTGTGTAAACGACTATGCTGTTAACAAAGTATTTCCTGTTCCAGGGGTGAATTCCTTCCTGTTCTTCATGTCCTATAAAGACAAATACCAGAGCTCTGATTCACAGGTGGACGAATACTTTAATTTTAATTTTAATTTTTATTATTGGCTAAATATAGTATAGTAATATAGTAATATAGTATTCAACACTAGAGATACTGTACACATACAGTTATGGCCAAGATTATTAGCACCGCTACATTTCATGCAGATAATGTTCAATATCTTCTGAAATAATAAAACAAAAAAATCAAAACAACTTTCGGTCTTCACACGTTCATCTGTTTTATTTAACAACACATCATCAAACAATAACAATACAACATCTTTCATGAAAACTTGAAAACTGGCCATGTGATCTATTCTGTTTTAATGTTCTAACTATATGTATGTATAGGTTAATCTACCACATATAATGCAATGTTTTAATGTCGTAGATATATGAGGCGTTTGGGGTCCTTCGGGATTTGGGAGCAATTGCCCAGGTCCATGCTGAGAACGGTGACATCATTGATGAGGTACTATAGCCTGACCAATGAGAGAACAGCTCTGGGAACATCATCAGACAGCTTGCTAGTGTTTTGGTGTCTGCCCTTTTATCACATTCAGGAACCTTCAGCTAGCTAACTAGTTAACTATGTAAGTAACTAAATTAAAAGGTCTAGTTAACTAACTAGCCAGCCAGAGCATCTAGTGAGCTAACTAGTTAACAAGCTAACCCAGAACCTTACGATAGCTAACTAACTGGTTTAAATGGTTTGTCTTTCAGGAACAGAAGAAACTTCTGGCACTCGGCATCACCGGACCTGAAGGTCACGCTCTGTCTCACCCTGAGGAGGTACACACACACACACACAGTCTCTCACACACACAGTCTCACACGCACACAAACACACACACAAGCAGTCTCTCTCACACACACACACAGCACGCACACACACAGTCTCAAACGCCATGTCCGCTATATCTGTAACATTCCACTAGGTGGAGACAGGGGCAGTGTATCGGGCGATAACCGTCATATGTATTCTACATGATAATATTCCACTAGGTGGAGACAAAATATCTGGCGATAACCGTCATATTTATTCTACATGATAATATTCCACTAGGTGGAGACAGAGGCAGTGTATCGCGCGATAACCATTGCCAAACAGGCCAACTGTCCTCTGTACATTACCAAGGTGATGAGTAAATCAGCTGCTGATGTCATCGCTAAAGCCAGGAAGAAGGGTAAGACTACAATGCTACTTAAACATTGTTCAACATTTCACCTCCTTCTACCTCCCTTTACCTCCTCCCACCTCCTCCCTCTACCTCCTTTTACCACAGTTATATTTTAATACTTTGGTCCACCATTTTCCATTTTACCTCATTCAGCCTCCTTCTACCTGCTACCTTAAAGCTAACACTTTACCTCCTACTTCAAAGCCAACAATCTGTTTTACCTCCTACCTCAAAGCCAACACTTGTAAGCCCTTAGTCAGGAAGTCAGACACCATTCTGTGATCCCAGTAAATCATTATCTATTACTAATTCATAATTGTCACAAAATGTCCTATAATAGATTTTCAGAATAACTGGTCTGATTTCTAAGCAAGGGGGATACATACCCGCATGTATTCAGTTTAGATTGATATCCAAGGTTTGTACGATTTAACACGCAACGTAAAAAAGGCAGCCATGTTTTGAGTTTCCAAGGTTTGATTGTAAAGGAATGGCCAATGGCTTGCAGTTCATCAAAGCAGTCAGCATGGAAATCAAATGCACAGCTTTTTAAGAGAAGTTTCCCAAACCATTAAACTTATGTGATTCATGGGGATGGGGTAGGCTACAACATGGATGGAAAGTGAGTTTTCAGTTAAATTGGGAGGACGAATTGAAGTGTCAATTATCATGTATGTTTACGATACCAAAATAGACCAAAAGGACATAATTAAGTGATTGAAATGAAAACTCCCCATGTTATTGGTTATATCAATGCCATATTTGTTAAAGGATTACACCAACATTTTGGGAAATCGTCTCGCTGGTAATGTTAGGATAGGAGAACCACCAAACTCATCCCTGTCTGTGGTAGATATCTCTGTCCTGTTCACATGCCATCGTGTTATCATACAGTAAGTTAAGTGCCCATAGGCGACGAGCAGAAGATAGATCTTTTAGTAATCCAGAGTTGGTGTGTTTCTTTTTGTTTTTCTCATCACATAAAGGGGAGGATTACACTATATTGGAAACTCCAAGCATCAGCCACACCAAGTTGTCACCAAATGCTTTGGGTGGCAACACATTAACGTTTTTCCAGAGGGTTCGACAAAGTAGCAAGATTTGTTATTAGTTGCTTTTGAGAAATACATTTTAAAAAAAAAGTATCCTGGAACACACATTTTGATAGAGGCTGGAGTATATATTAAAAGCATTTAGTTTAGGTGATGAAATACTGATTGGACTATTACTATACATTTAATTTGGGCTGAGATTGCACCATATGTTTAATTTAGATTCAGATTTGATCCTATTTAATTTGGATTCAGATTATTTTATGTTTTATTTGGATTCAGTATTATGGGATTAAAACTCTTCCCTTTCTCTCTCCTCAGGCATGGTGGTGTACGGGGAGCCAATCACAGCCAGTCTGGGGACCGACGGCTCTCACTATTGGTCAAAAAACTGGGCCGAAGCTGCTGCCTGTGTTATGAGCCCGCCCCTTAACCCTGACCCGTCAACTCCGCAGTATCTGACCTCTCTGTTAGCATGGTTAGTACATCTATAAATATACATTAAATGTCAACTAGGTACAGCTAGCTAGTACTGGGTAGGACACCCTTTTGCTTCCTGAATTCTTGGAGACCTGGATTCAGCGAGGTAGTGGAAATGTTCCTGAGGGATCTTGGTCCATGCTACAGCGATCCACCCGATACCAAAGAGATCTGGACTGAAATAAAGTCACTGGCATGTTCCTGAACTGGGTCAGGATTATTTCTTTGCTGGTAGCTTGAATCAGTCTTGCCATTCTCCTCTGACTTCTCTCATCAATCAAGCATTTTGGCTGACTGGATTTTAGTTAGAGTTTAGTTAAACTCTGTAATCCAAGGAGGCACCAACCATCAGAGCACATTCAAAATGGCCTAAATCACCATATTGCCAAGTTTTGTTGAGCTGTAACTGAACTGACCTCTCTGCCCTGTCTGCATATATATAGGGCTGCAGGAAGAGACCAAAGTACAAGTCTCTGATCACAACCACAACAGTGTCCTAACCAGTGTAGACAACATGGGTTAAAAGAGCAAGTGCTTCTTTTTCAATCACCGCAGAAGTGATGAGTTAAACTTCTCGAAGGAGCTAACAGGCCTGTTAATGCCCTGGGCCCAGTAGTTCAAAACTTTTAATCTCAATCAGATCCGATCAGATTTTGAAATCCCATTTTTTGTGATCCAGGATCAGATCTCGATCCCGATCTCCATCTAGTGGATATGAAAAATAATACAAGGAAGACAAGAGACCACATTGCAGAGACATCTATAATGTCTAATTATATTTTTAAATACATAAAAGGACATAAAATCATAATGGAATTGTAATTAAAAGAAATACTCCCACTAGGGTAACAACAAAAAAACATTCATTCAAAGGCAGCTGGATCATCCAGGCGTGCTTTGAGGAGCTGAATTCTAAGTGAGGTTTCAGTTTGCTGAAGCCGGCACAGCTGTATTTGTTCTTTGGCCAGACGGATCTGCATCTCTGCCCTCTCCGTTTCATGGCTCAGCAGTGTCTCGTAGGCATCATCCCTCTGCTCTGGTTGTCTGGTGCGCTTGCATTTTCTCTTTCGAGGTGGCTCTTGCAGTGTGTCATCAGGTCTGGCTGAAGGTCCAGCTTCTGGATCCACATGGGTCAGGAGGACCTCGTCTTGAATGGTGTGTGTCACATCAGGTGCATTGACTACCTGAAATGAAAGTTTATCTATATACTTTATATCCCTTAATAAGATGATCAAAAGCATGCAAGCTCCTGGAAAATTGTAGTACTATAAGAACAAGGATGCTATATAAGAAATATAGCCATTGTAGTACTATGAAAATAGCAATTATACAAGATAATAATTGTAGTTCTATAGGGACAAGGATAAAATCACACATACCTGCGACTCACCATCCAGTACAATGTTTGGTATTCCATGTAAAGATTGTGACTGCTGACCACCAATGATATCAAGTACCACATCTGTGTATTCTCCCCTTTTATATGGTTTGTTACCCGTCTGTGGGTTTTTAGCCTGGCTGTGGTCTTTGGTAGCTTGCTGCTTCAAATTCTTCCACCTCAACCTCACTTGGTCCACCGTCCTCTTGTTTCCAGATACTGTGGCATTCACATTGTCTGTAACTTCCATCCATATTCCGCTCTTTACTTTAGTCGCTCCACCCTCTCTGTTAAAGCTACCAACTATGGAGTCATAATTATTCCTTACACTCTGCAGCAGTGCATGGGTCTCAGCACATGTAAAATTAGGCCCCTTTTTGTCCATCTTTCCAACTCACTGGTTTGGTCAGGTCAGCAATTAGTTTTTATAGGTCTGGCCGTTACTTGCTATCAATTACATAATTAACCACAGGCCCTAACAAATCTGGACATGCATTGCAGGTGTGTATTTGCAATTACTAGTTATTCAGAGACTGATGTAGGCCTACTGACTGAAAGAACAGTCAGAACACAGTCATGGCAGGGATTGTTCACATCTTCCATGCTGGAAGGAGAGGTTACCGCCAAAGGGTCCACACAGAGCGCCCCAAACCTCTCCAACAGTACACAACAGAAGAACTTTACGATCGTTTTCGATTTGGACTTGATGACATCAACTACATTGCTGATCTGGTCAGGCCACAACTGCAGTGCAGAACCTTGCGGAGTCATGCTCTGACTGTAGAGGAACAGGTCCTCATTGACCTGCGCTTTTACGCATGTGGAACATTTTATCAGGTCATAGCTGACAGCATGGGAGTCCACAAGACAACAGTGGGTGAAGTGGTGACAGCTGTATCTGATGCACTGGCTCACCTGCTGGATCACTTTGTGACTTTTCCCAATGATGGCCAGATTGCCAAAGTGAAGCAGAAGTTTTTTCTTTTGGGAGACATGCCCAACACCATTGGGGTGATCGACTGCACCCATGTGCATATTCAAGCACCTCATCAGAGGGAGTGGGAATATGTCAACAGGAAAGGGAGGCACAGCATCAATGTGCAACTTGTGGGAGATGGGAGATGCTGCCAACTGTGTTGTGAGATGGCCTGGGTCAGTCCATGATGCACGAATCAGAGAGAGCCGGTTGTTCACTGAATTCCAAACCAACAGGCCGGATGGAGTTATATTAGCCGACAGTGCCTACCCACTCCTACCATGGGTGATGACACCTTTTCCCACGGCCAACACTCCCTCACAGATGCGCTACAATGCCCATGGAAGAACAAGGTGTGCCATTGAGCGCTTGAATGGAGTACTGAAGAGGAGTTTTGCATGCCTCAACTATCTGAGAGTGGAACCCCAACGAGCATGCCGCATAACACTGGCTTGTATTGTGCTACACAATATCGCTGTCCATCGCAGAGTCCCCCTCTCTGACATCGATGATCCCCCAGAGCCCCTTGCACCTGCTGATGATCTAGGCCCACCTATGGATTTCCCTCTAAATGAGAGACTGAGTGGTGGTGCAATGCGAGATGCTATTGTCCGCAATTACTTTTGAAAGGTGATGACAGATGGACTTTTCTTTTGTTGAAGATATTTTTCTTTACTCTAAATTACATTTTTGATTGACAGTCTTTGTTGTGATACTTTTATGAGCATAAACATTTATGTCATCAACATTTGGTTGAAAACAAAATAGGCCACCACAAATGTGACCAAAAAATGAAAAATAAAATTGATTTGCCATGAAGGCTAAAAATTGTGTATTATTTCAGTTAACAAACTTTGCCATCTTATTTATATTGAAACATATTTTTAAATCAATTGTATAGTACATTTTGCTCTGGTAATCCACTGGAAATCCACCCCTCTGGTGGGATCAAGATAATCCAGTTTTTTGGGATCAAACTGATCCCAATCCTGTGTTGTCGGTTTGAACTACCCGTTTTGAAGATTTGATCCAGATTAAAGCTTGGATTTGATTTCCTGATCTGATCGGATATCAAAGTGATCCTAATCCTGTTTTTTGGTTTTGAACTACCCAAAATCCAAATCTGATCCGATCAGATAGGGATTAAAAGTTTTGAACTACTGGGCCCTGCTCATCAGATTGCATAAGCACTGCACCGGCACCCTCATGGGTAGCATCCAAATGGAGTGCAGCTAATACGCAGCTAATACGCTTTAGCATTTTCAAACGCCTGCTGACAGTTGCAGGACCAGATTTACTGATTTGCTCATGGCCAAGGAAAAGTTAGAGACGCCACGACCTGTGAGAAGTTCTTGAAGAAACTGCAATCTTCAACCAAAAACTATCAGAAACACATCAGCTCTTTTTTAGTGGTGGA
Organism: Hoplostethus mediterraneus; assembly: GCA_034670385.1. NCBI lineage: Eukaryota > Metazoa > Chordata > Actinopteri > Trachichthyiformes > Trachichthyidae > Hoplostethus > Hoplostethus mediterraneus. The sequence goes on along the minus strand of JAXDDW010000232.1, from coordinate 296,937 downwards.
AGGTGGATATTTGGCACACATTGGACACACTTGACCCTGGCTGACCACTTTGCAAAGGTATGTCAGCTGTCTTGTTGTCTTGGTGAACTCACACTTGGCCAGGTTAAGACGCACCACTGCCAGGTAGTCAAACAGTGTTCTGATTTGCTGGAAGTGTAGTTCCCAAGTGTACCTATGTTTTACTACATTGTCCAAATAAACAATTCAACCTTCTAAACAGCATCAACACGGTTCATAAGGAATACCTTGAACCAAAAGGCATTACTGTATAGGAATACAGCCCTATGGGAGGAGATCTCTTGTGCCCTTGGAAACAAAGCGACCTGCCAGTAGCCCTTCAACAGGTCAAAATTACTGACAAACGTTACAGAACCAAGATCGTCATTTGAGGAAGTGGGAACAATAGAACACCTGAATAGAACCTTGGGGTCTTGTCAGGCGTGGGAACCAGCAGACAAGGAGCCTAACTAGAGTTAGAGGGTTCCGCAGTGTTATTGTCAAGCATATACTTTACCTCTGAATGTAGATGCTTGTGTTTAGGGTTAGACATTAGAAACATTGTCTGGTGGGCTGAGTGTCCCCCACATCAATGTCATGTTCTATCTAGTATGTAATCTGGATACATTCTGTAACCTGAAGCAGCACAACATCATCAGGTGCAGTTATCCCCTCCTTCTCATATGCTGCCACCATGTGGGCAAGGGAGGCCAGTACAACTCTGTCTACCAAGACAGCTGGTTGAATGGTCCGGGGGGTGGTTGGTTCAGGTGATCCAGATGAACCAGTGTAACATGGAAGAGCTGCATGGACTTTCTCCACTCAGGAGTGGCAATCCAGTAGTTTTGTTCATAAGTCTGATGAACAACTGTATATGGACCTGATTATGGCTAAACTGGTGATATTCAGCATGGTGGTAATACAGTCTCATTTTATTTTGTGAGGCTGCCAATTTAGAGTGGGGCAGAGGACCAACACAATCAATTATTAAATGCTCAAATGGCTGGGATGGGATGTTTGAGTCATGATACTGTGAATCCACTTCGTAACAGTATTGTCGTTTAGTTCATCGAGTGCTCATACAGTGTCCACTTGAGCTGGAATGTATACTGCAGTGATAATCACAGAAGTTGAACTCCTCTGAAATTAGAAAGGACGGCATCTGATCAATAAATGCTCAAGATCTGGAGAACAAGATGTGGAATAGTCTCCACATCAGAGCACCAAGAGTCATGGAACCGACCCCCCCCCCCCCCCCTTTCTTCCCCCAAGTCTGCTGTCCGATTCTGCCGGTGGATGGAGAGCACCTCTGGGACAATGGCTGAGTCTGGAATCGACAGGTCAAGCTAGCCTGCCCCCAATCTCGTCCAAGGCTGCTCTGATGCAGCGATCAGGACTACCCGGTCCACCAAAGGGGGCCGATCCTGGTCAGGCGGGTTAGGGCAGCTGGCCTCGTACCGTACCGTGGCGTCTATTGAATACTCAACCTGGGGAGACACACACGGGGCGAGGGAGTGAGAGACGGAGGGCTAGGAGGGGAATTGCCAAGCTTACAAGCCTGTTCCTCTGTGATCCAATCCTTTGTCAAATGTCTCTTTTGCAGGTCAATGTCCAGTGGTGGTTTGCTATCCTTCCAGCAACCACTTTCCTGTCTCCTGTGTTCCCACAGGATTTAATAGGGAGCTTCCCTGATTGCATTGATATGTATCAGCTGTCCCTCCCCACACCAAGGAGGGAAGGTATCGCTCCTCTACACTCTGTCCAGTTGTCTCTTGTGTGGGAGGGGGTGTTGTCCCTGGAGCTCTCTCTCTGACCTGGGGCTCAACACCACAAGAAAAACATTAACTAGTAAAAAACAACCCAAGAATGACATTCAGAGATCTACACGCCTTGCTGTGTGTGATGTCAACATCTGTCAACAATAAGAACACTGAATAGAAATTGCATTCATGCAAAGGAAGCCAGGATAACCTCTACTGTCTACAAAGAACAAAGCTTCCTGTCTTCAGTTTGCCAGAGACAATCCGGACAATCCTGAAGATTTCTGGAAGTCCGTTCTCTGGACAGATGAACTGTTTGATCGCAATCAAAAAAAAAAAAAAAAGCATGGTGGTGGGAGTATCATGGTCCAGGCTGTTTTTCTTCCTGTGGACCTGGATGACACGATATCATTATGGGAACCATGAATTCTGAGGGAAACCAGAGAAATATAATTGAACAGAACAGCTGTGGCAGAACCTGAAATGGCTGTTCATGCCAGATGCCCTCAGAACTGATTAGTGGCTGTAGGAAATGTTAGCTAAAGGAGGAGTCACAAGTTCACATACTTTTGCACACAGGGATATCTGAGTTGTGTTAAATAAACCACTTTTGTTAAATCAACAATCAAAGTATATCATGTTCTTTTGTGCATGTTCTTTATTTGGTATATCTTTCTTAAGATTTGCGGTTAAGATAAGGATTTTATGAAGTTATTACTCTATAATAAATAGGCCTATAGGCCTACACCTATAGGATTCACAAACCTTCAAGCGTGACTGTCTTTTTCCAGTGGAGATCTCCAGGTGACGTCCAGCGCTCAGGCCAGTTTCTCCACTGCCCAGAAAGCTGTTGGCAAAGATGATTTCACCCTCATCCCAGAAGGAAGCAATGGAATAGAGGAAAGGATGTCTGTGGTCTGGGACAGAGCTGTGGTAAGATAACCTGACCGTTGACCCTTCACCAAAATCCTTACCCCTGCCTTGAACCGAGATCGAGGCTCTAGAAATTAAAATGTAAATGTTAAATTGATTAACACATAATTGATTCTATATTTTTTATTTATTATTTTATATTTGTGATGACTGGCAACGTTGTTTTTCACAGGTCTTTGTATGGGGGGAAAAAGCTAAATATGAATGATAAGTAAATTTAAAAAAGTCATTATCGCTTACATAGCATCCATAGAACCAAGCTTTATTGAACTACAGGACCGTTACATAGAGACACTCATCACAGAGACTGGCAGACAGATAAGTGGTTAGTTGGATGGTTAGACAGTTTTCCACCAATACTGAATATTTCACATCCAGATCTCTCTATTGCTCTCTAGTCTACAGGGAAGATGGATGAGAACGAGTTTGTAGCAGTAACCAGTACTAATGCTGCTAAACTCTTCAACATTTACCCACGCAAAGGTAACTGGAGCTGTTGTTGTTATTATTGATATAATAGAGTACAGTACCTACTGACACACATGGTACTTACCACCTACCATAGAGTACAGACAGTAGACTATACATATCATCTACACATAGACAGTAGAATAATGTTATTGATCTAACTCATTATGCTGTGTGTGTGTGTAGGACGTATTGCTGTGGGCTCTGATGCTGATATTGTCGTCTGGAACCCCAAAGAGACACGAACCATTTCTGCCAAGACTCACAACCTGGTAACTAATTAACTCATAAGTAACTATGAGACATCTCTACCAAGACTGGCTGGTTTGTTGGCTGACTGGTCTACAGATAGACTGACCTAACCAGCGATGTATCTGTCTGTAGATGGTGGACATGAGTAGTTGACTAGTCACCTCCACCATCTTGTTGGATGATTAACTGGCTTGATGACTTGTTTACCTACCTAACCAGCCACCTATCTGTGTGTAGACAGTGGAGCTGAACATCCTGGAGGGTTTGGAGTGTCGTGGTGTTGCGTCAGTCGTGATCAGCGCTGGGCGAGTTGTTCTGGAAGATGCAAAACTCAACGTGAGCGAAGGGTCGGGACGCTTCATTGCTAGGAAGGCTTTTCCTGACACTGTCTACAAGAGGATCAGAGCCCGCAGCAAGGTAACTTACTGATTAACTAGCTAACTACCAGACTATCTATAAGAGGACCAGAACCCACAGCAGGGTAACCGATTAGATAACTGATTAACTGACTCCCATCTACAAGAGGATCAAAGCCCGAAGCAAGGTAACTGACTTGCTAGTTGACTGATTAACTGATTCATTAAATGGACAGCTACCTAGCTAACTGATGCTATCAGATTTGCTATCAGATTACCTGGTTAACTGCCTGGCTAACTTGCTGACTGACATAACAGCTAGCTATCTAAGTTATGAATTAACTAATTAACTTGTTCACTGACTGACTTACCAACTATCTAATGGATTAAGTGTCCAATTAACTGAGCAGCATGCAGACTGACTAGCTAGCTATCTAACCTATTAATTAACTGAATAACTGACTAGCTAACCAGAATGTGTCATCCATTTTTCATCCTTTTTGTCTTGACACAGTGAATTTAATGCAGTCTGACAGGAATATGATTTTCTCTGTTGTGGACAGATGGCCGAGGTTCGCGGCGTCCCCCGTGGAAACTATGATGGTCCCGTCCATGATGTCATCAGTATGACCAAATCGGTCCCACCTACCCCGACTACCAGGGGGCCCCTGTGCCCCAAAACCCAGACTGGCCCACGAAACCTCCACCAATCAGGATTTACCTTGGCAGGTAGTCTTCAGCCATATTGGAGGAACAGCGGAGGACCAAATAGATTCTATCTGATTATCTGTTTTACTGTTTAATGTCTCTTTAGCATATGATTTCAGTCTGTCCTTATTTAGTTGTACTATATACTAAATACATACTGTGCTACATACTACATTCATACATACATACATACATACATACATGTACTGCAGTTCACTACTTAACAGCTTAATGGCTCTTTCACATCCTTCTAAAATGGATGTTAATAAACTAATGATCAGTCAGTATTGATGTGAACCAAGTGGATTGGATGAGTATGTTTTATCAATATTCAGTTTACCTCTCACTCTCTGAATTCCTACAATCACGATGAAGATGATGGACTGATGATTGACTGACAGGTGGCTCATGATGGTTTACCAACCTTCTCTCCCATCTTTTCACTCTTCCTCTCCTCTCATCTTCTCTCCTCTCCAGGTACTCAGATTGATGACCACATCCCCCGGCGTTCTGCTCAGAGGATTGTGGCACCCCCTGGAGGACGGTCCAACATTACATCCTTATCTTAGAGAGGAATAATTAAATTGTCACATTGCATTTGTCCTATTAACCACGACAACAGCTTTACCACAACTCTACAACTAGTACCAAACACTACAACCACCCTACAACTGTACTACAGCTGTACAACTAGTACTAAACCCTACAAAACCCTACAGCTAGTACTAAACCCTACAACAACTGTACAACAACCCTACAGCTAAACAATACAGCAACTGTACTACAACCCTACAGCTACTACTAAACCCTACAATAACCATACTATAACCCTACAGTTAAACCCTACAACAACCATACAGCTAGTACCCTACAACAAACGCATTACAACCCTATCATACTACAACCCTGCAGCCAGTTCTAAACCCTACAACAACCCTACCCTCTCTCTCCTAGTATTTCGTACCACTTGTCTCTGTCGTAACCATCTCAGCCTTTCCTGTCCTCGCTTTCTCTTGTAAAGGGAAATTCCACCCTAAAACATGATTCATACTCTATTTCCATTGCTCTCTTGCTTCACTAGTCTCTCTAAACTAAATCAGTGTGTAAAGCTAACTAGCCCATTTAACTAGTCCATGTGCATCACACAGCTCATTGTGCTGCCTTCCCTCTCTCTCTCCTTTCCCTCTCTCCTTCTGCTATCCTGTCTTTCACTGTAAACTGTGTAAATTAATCTCACTTTCCACAAACATTCTGGTCATATTATCAATCTTAAAATAAATCCATATTATTATATAGCCATCCATCTTCATCTTGATCCATATTAGTCCATATCACTCTTAGCCTAAATCTATATTATTTAAAGACTAAATTCATATGATTTCAAATCCATAATCAGACTCCATTGTATTTTATGTCCATTTTAATCTAAATCCTACGGAACCTGAAAACGGCCATGCTTGCAATTATTTTTTTAATGCCATTATCACGAGATCACAAGTTAATTATTTTGTTATCTTGAGATAACAGGTTCATTTATCTTGTTATCTCAGGAAACAAAATGCCGATTTCTCGACATAACAAGATAAATTAACCCGTTATCACTTTTCATATTTATGTTGTATTGGTGTTCACTGAGAAACACTGACACCACCATTCTGTTTAAATTCACAAGAGTGGACATACACACTCTGCTCTGTGGGTGGGTTGGGAGTTTCAAAGCAAACTATATGAACTTTTTATGAACTTTTGCTATTTGTTGTAAGAATGTTTTCCCTAGTGATTTGATATGAGGGATTTTACATTATGGCTAATTATTGTAAGGGATAGGCTTACATACAGTGGTCAACTTAAAGCAGACGTGTTACTGTCCTGTAGGCTACAACCAAAAGAATTCTCATTGGCATGGGGGAACTGGAAAAGAAACTACCCACATCGGTGGGTGTTTGAATGGCATAATAACGTAAGATTGTTCATAACTGTGATAACAGGTTGATTATCTTGTTTTATCATTCATCATTCGTTTTATCATCAATCTCGAGATAATGAAATAATTAACGTGTGATCTTGAGATAACGGCATTAAAAAAATAATGGCAAGCACGGCTGTTCTCGGCTTGCGGAAAATCCAGATTTTTCTAGGTCCATGATAATTTATGTTCTTGTTATCTTAAATCCATATTATTCTACATCCATTATTGTCCCAAGCCCATCTTAAAGCCCTCCTCCAGCTGACTTGATATTTGTTTTCCCCCCAAAGCGGATAACATGTTCCGCTGGCATAACACTTTACATGGCAACACTATGGAAAAGTAAACTTACCATTTAAAGTTAGAGTTAGTTAGTTTCCACTTGCAGTGGTTTGCAGTTTGACATCAACATTTACTCAATGTTTCACCATCAACCATAGTTGATGACTGCACCCCTGTTCAAAATCAGCTTTCTCTAGAAGCCCATTTCCCCTGCCATGGCGTTGTGAGAAGAAGTGGCCTGGTATGCAGCCTGTTGTCCAGCCCAAAGAACTGCACCCACTGCCGGTATATCTCAGGATACTGTTGCCAGGACGAAGGTTAATGCAAACCACTTGCTCACCCACTGCATACTCACACAGCGCAACAAATAACCATGGCAGCTAATGATGTACAAAGTGTACTATATACACTCAAACACCTAAATATGTGTTTTTAAATCGCCTACATACAATCACAAAGCTAAAATAATTGCTAAAAGATAGCATTTGGGTGGGGATGCTAGCTAGCTGATGTTAGCTAGAGGAATTAAGAGAGCAGATAGATAGATAGATAGATAGATAGATGGATAACATTCTGGCAAATGCCTTTTGAGAAGGAGCTTTGCGCTCAAAGTATTTAGCATTCCAGACACCATTAAGCAGTTAGAAAATGCAGAATAATACTGGAGGTGGGCTTTAATTTAATTCCATCTTAATCTAAGTTCATATAAATCAAAGTCTTTGTTAGAATCATTTGAAGTGATAAGAGGCGTTCTGTCCACTGTTCATAATGTACATAATGCTGCATAGAGACCCTGCAGTGTTAGGGGGCGGCCACACTGATCCTTTGATGATATAACAATAGGATTATGTTCATGGCATTATAGCCTCCTCCAAGGTCTTGGTGTTTGCCACCATTTTCCCAAATCAAACCTAGGAATAAAAATAGGAATGTCTTGATTCTAAATGGGCATGACAAATCCATCTGTCCAGAAAACGTTCAACTCGGTTGATGGACCAGTTGACGGTCATCAGTCCTGCCCAGACAACGGACATCTCTCACTGAAAATGAATTGAAAATGATGTATACAAACACAATATATCAGTGTGGCTGCCTCCAAATCAATATGTTTTGTCTTTGTTTGTATTGGACTGACTGAGCTGGACTTCACATTTAGCCCTTTCAGGAAAAACTTAATTCTCCTATTAATTTATTCATCCACAGTTCAGTTCCATTCAGTCCACATCAACTGACATCAACTGACATCAAGTGACTTTTCTGTCAAGACTAAAACATCAAGTGACTTTTCTGACTAGAGAAAACCCTGCTGACTCTTCTGTCAAGAGTAATACCTGGTGCTATGAATCCAGTGGTAGCTTACTAGTAGCAAACACTCCCTTACAGCAGACCCTCTCTCACAGGAACTAAGATAAACCCCAAATCTTCCTCACAGGGACTAAAATGAACCCTGACCCCAACCTCAAAAGGAACTAGAACAAAATCTGACACCAACTGATATTAACTAATTAACTAAAATTTCCCAATATGTAACTTAGAATGAATTAACCTGTGACAGTCATCATCAGATAGTTGACTGACCTAACACTAACCCTAACCCCCACTGTCTGACCTCTTGAGGGATTTTTAACCCCATATTTGGTTTGTAAGGAATTAATTTGATACCATGATCATTTTGTATTTTTACAGTTTTTGTATCCAGGCAGCAGCGTTAGCATTGCTAGCTGATCTAGCTGTGTGTCAGTGACTGTAGCCAGAGCCCTATGCAGACACAGTTAGGCCAGACACAGTGGCCATGTCATTATGGTTATGTTATGGAGGACATGTTGTTATTGTACTGAAATATATATATATCATATTCTACTGTAATACCAACACCAACACTGCATCCATAACCTAACCATTACATTACAGTCATTTAGCAGACGCTTTTATCCAAAGCGACTTAGAAAGGTGATAGTTGACACTATGTGGGGATCGAACCCACGACCCCGAGACTCTCAGTCTCCCAGTAGTAGAGATTTGGCACTAACATGGCATCTATAATATAACCAGTAGAAGAGCTTTGGCACCAACATGGCAGCTGTAGTCCTCCCTGGCCAAACCCTGTCTGTCAGTGGCTGTCAGTAGTGGTCAGTTTTTTTCTACTGTTGTGAAAGATGCACTGTTACCACAATGGCCCTCCTTTCATCCTGTAGGTCAGTCCAGTTTAAATGAATATCAATACATTAATAGCTAACACAAATGTATTAATACATTAATAGCTATTGCTCTAGCTAACACCAATGTATTAATACATTAATAGCTATTGCTGTAGCTAACACTAATGTATTAATAAATATTAACATTAATAGTTATTATTGTAGCTAACACTAATGTATTTATACATTAATAGCTATTGCTGTAGCTAACACTAATGTATTAATAAATATTGGTATTGCTGTAACTACCACTGACTACAGTTTAAATTAATATCTGGCACTGTCCATAAAAATAAGTGATGTAATTTAACTAATGGCTAAGGCTCTGGGTCTTCCAACATGGCACAGCAGTGTTCAGATGAAGGAGTCTTCATTTAACCAGTACTCTGCAGGCTGTAGATGCACAGTGGAGTCCAAATGTCAGAGCTAATACCAAGAAATTTGTTTTCATCATTTATCAAAAACCTATATGTTTTTTACTCAGTTGATACTTCTGATCCAAGAACACATTATTTAGAGCTAACACAAATCAAAATGTGTAGATCTTTGAGAAATGCTCCAATGAAATACATCTGAATATCTTGTTCACACCATCAAATACCAGCTAACTAATACCAGATATTGTCTAAATTAATATGGTCCTGTATGCGTTATTGTTGCTACTGCTTTAACATTGAAAAATATTTTAAAATATTAATTAAATTATGTTTGAAATGATGTAATCTTGTTTGGAGAAATATTATTTGACTAAAAATGTGCATTTGTTTTTGATGAATGATAAAACAAAAGAGTTCTTGGAGTTGTAGTGGACGCCACTCTATACATATGCAGTAATATGTGAAGATGGGCTCCTGGTGGTGACAGTGCATCCCTTCCTGTTCCTGTAGTGAATGTAAAGCTACTTCCTGTTCTGATGAGAACCGCATGAAGTCTTGAATAAATGTGAAGAGAAAGACAACAGAGTGGAGTGAGTTCTTTGTTAGTCACACAAAATATATTGTGTTGGTCCCCTCGTGCCGCCAAACCAGCTCTGACCCATCGAGGCATGGACTCCAAGACCTCTGAAGGTGTCCTGTGGTCTCTGGCACCAAGACATTAGCAGCAGATCCTGTAAGTCCTGTAAGTTGTGAGGTGGGGCCTCCATGGATCGGATTTGTTTTTCCAGCACATCCCACAGAGGCTCCATCGGATTGAGATCTGAATTTGGAGGCCAAGTCAAAACCTTGAACTCATTGTCATGTTCCTCAAACCATCCTGAACATTGTCCAGAGCATCACACTGCCTCCACCAGCTTGCCTTCTTCCCATAGTGCATCCTGGTTCCATCTCTTCCCCAGGTAAACGAAGCACACGCACCTGGCTGTCCATGAGGTAAAGGAAAACATGATTGATCAGACAAGGCCACCTTCTTCCATTGCTCCTTGGTCCAGTTCTGATGCCCCCCTTCCATTGTAGGAGCTTTCGGCGGTGGACGGGTCAGCATGGTCACTCTGACCGGTCTGAGGCTACACAGCCCCATACACAGCAGCTGTGATGCACTGTGTGTCCTGACACCTTTCTATCATAGCAGCATTAACTGGTTCAGCAATTTGTGCTACAGTAGCTCTTCTGTGGGATCGGACCAGACGGGCTAGCCTTCACTCCCCACCAGCATCAATGAGCCTTGGGCACCCATGACCCTGTCACCGGTTGTCCTTCCTTGGACCACTTTTGGTCGGTACTAACCACTGCATACCGGGAACACCCCACAAGACCTGCTGTTTTGGAGATGCTCTGACCCAGTCGTCTTGTCAAAGTCTCTCAGATCTTTACGCTTGCCCATTTCTCCTGCTTCCAAGACATCAACTTCAAGAACTGACTGTTCACTTGCTTCCCAGTATATCCCACCTCTTGACAGGTGCCATTGTAACGAGATAATCAATGTTATTCACTTCACCTGTCAGTGGTTTTAATGTTGTGGCTGATCGGTGTAGTATTGTTTGTTATATGACATAGTATATGATAGCATATGATATAGTTTACATTATATGGTAGTACACATCATAGTAAGTGATAATATAAAATAGTATATGATAGCATATGAACAGCATAAACACTTTACATTTGAATACTTTTAGTGCTTACCTATAGAACATCAATTTAAACAGCATAAGAGGGGGAGGTTGGTGAAATGCATATAGCCTATAAAGAACAACATATCAGAAATGCCCCCCTCTCTTTCTGCTACACTTGTTGCCTTGCATGATAGTGTGTTTGAGTCACTGGGTGTTCATAAGGAGTCCCTTTATCATTACTACTGTAACTTCAATTTTATTCAGTAAATTCTATTTTGTACTAACCTCATTCTGTTTCCGTTTAAAGTTTTAATGCCCATATCAAATTTACACAAAAGTTGAACTGGAAAGCTTTTTAGTCTAGTTTTAGTCATGTCATCAATAAGGTGACTTAGTACATTAGTTTGTTTATCAAGAGGGCCAACTAATTTACTTGCAGGTTTGTGATCCACCCTGACGCTCCATGGCTTAGCTCATCTCCAGATGGGGTTGTCTTCGACCCATCACAGAATCCCCAATTTGACCTTGTTGAAATTAAATGTTCTAACGTGAAGAGCTATGTTGACTATCCACACCTTAAAATGCAAAATGGAAAACGAGTTAAAGCAACAGCATGTGCACTACTGGCAGGTGCAGGGTCAGCTACTCATTACAGGGATGCAGTGCTGTGGTGATTCAACACATATACAGAGATGTGTTTCAGGTGATCAAAGAGAACAGACCTTTTTTTCCCCTCTACCTACATGCATAGGTGCCTGTAATGTCTGCTGACATATTACAATTAATATCACTGAACAATGAATGTTGGGAAGTATGTCTGGTGTTTCTTAAATCACTGTAGTTTTTCAGAGTAATGAGATACAGATTAATAAAGCAATGTTCATATTTGTAACGGAGTAAAACTCAATAGGTTTTTCATGTTCAGTAACCTTCAGTACAGTTAACTTTACCAAAGCTGACACTTGCAGGTTCTGTTAAAATGGCTTTATTTTACCTTGTCAAAACAAGTAATTCATAGCTAACTGTCCAATATTTAACACACAAACATAAATAGCATATAGTTAATACTCCTGTGAAGCAGTAAACTTTGCCTGTAGGATTTAGCAGGGACATTCATATTGGCGAACAGGTGAGTTGGTGAACATGGTTATGGTATGAACTAATATAAAAGGATGGAGAACAACATTTTAAGAAGTGTGGTTAAGGCTGCCACGATAGATTATTTTCAATATTATCAGGATTATTTTTTAGAATTAGAAGAATTTGATTATTTGTGGCCTTCTTTTTTCTTTTTTTTTTTAAAAAGGACAAGTGAAAATAGTTACTAAATGCCAAATGGATATGTTTTTGTTTTGTCTGACCAACAGTCTAAAACCAAAGATATTTAGTTTACAGTAAATGTCATATCCATAAACTAATCAACTACTCTCCACTTCTGGTAATTGGAGACGTGCCACAATGAATAACTGATGGATGATCCCTGAGATGGAGAGGGGGATTTCACTATCAAACAGTTTGTTTTCCTTGACCCTCCTAATTAACCTCTCCACATAGACTCTCAAAACGAGCAGTGGACTGAATGGACTGGGTCTCCAGAACATCATGCGCTGACATTTGGTATCCTGGAGACAGAAAGGCACATTTGTGTGTGGATCGCAGAAGAGCAAAAAGAATGACTCAAAATTTTGTGATTGGAAGGAATGAATGCGTGTATTTGTCGATCCACAAATGCAGATTCAACACTTCACACGCAGAATTGCATCTTTACAAATGAGAGTGACAAAGTATAAAGTATTTTTACAGATTACAAACGATATAGTTACAAATAGATGTCTTTTTGTACAAATCATAGCACATTTATTTAAATGCCAATTTAGAAATCATGAGTAAGGAATTTTGTGTTTGTGGATAGAAAAAGACATTTGTAAATCGCAGAATATTTGTGGATCATAATATGTGCATTTACAAATAATTTCACTACATTTTCTGTGAAGCAGCTGTGTAGTTCATACGGTAAAATGTGGTTGAAAATGTTGTTTAATGGACCTAACCCCCCCCCCCCACACACACACAACCCTAACCCTGTTTACTAAATGATGCTACCATTGTTGCCTTTGGTTGCAACAGGCTGAGAGCAACAGGGACTCTCAGTGAGAGTCTGTGATGGGGGGGATTGAACAGAAAGCTGTTCAATCTGTGTAAACAGACGATGGGAAGGGAACACACAGGAGATAAGGGAGAACTAGAATAATTCCAAGGTGCCCCTACAAGGAATATAACGCTGAACGGAAAACAACCCCCTACGGGCGATCGTCTCTTGAAGAACTGACAGAAAACTGAACAGGCGACAAGTTCCCCAAAAGAAAAGAGACAGAAAGAGAATAGAGCAGTCGATAGACCTTCTTTAGCGAGAGCGTACCAATACCAGCCAAGTGTAGACAAACACACTGATGTGCTGAGCACGGAGTTTATAAAGGCTTATAAAGGGGCGTGGTCTCATTACCGGGATGAACAGCACCTGGTGATAAAATGGTGAAGGAGGATCCAAATGGACCACCGCCCCCAGTGGCTGAGTCAGTCACTGCACCATGACAGTATCTTGAGTGTTTTATGTATTTGTGTCTATTGTTGTTATTAATATTGTGTTGAGACTGTTAAAAGAACTGTTACAAGTTTAAAACTAGCACTAAAAACACCAGAGAGCTATTGTTAATATTATATATTAATAATAGATAAAATGCTGGCAGTAACTGTTTCACATATGGGGAAAGGTAGTAAACTGATAGACAGTTTCCTCCAGGACCAGCGAGGTGCCCTGACCTCGAGCTGATCAGAGATCTGGAGAATTTAAAAATGATTTTACTCTTCAGGGAACTAAAGAGGGATTCACTGAGTGAGTCAATACATGAATCAATGATATTGCAAAGCACCCTAGAGTTAGGATGGTTCTTCATAATACTTGATCAGCCTATATCACAGTAGATTCCTGACAATAATAAAATAACTTCACAGTTCTGTTTTGATTTATCTCTTTCTGATCTTTGAATTTATGTTATGATGAAATAATGAAAAGAGAGAAATCCCAAATCCACCATTCATTAATAGAATAGAGAAGAAGTCAGTTCCTCTCAATGTTTTTACTGGGCACACTCTCTCTCTCTCTCTCTCTCACACACACACACACACAGGTTGGTCCAAGTGTGTCCACTGTTCTCTTCCTGACAATCAAATAAACCAAACAATCTCTGATTGACAAACAAGTTTAATTAAAAAGACAGTAGGAACAACAGCCAATCAAACGTTAGAACACTCAATGACTGTCCAACCAAAGATCAGGATACTTCAACACTGTCCAATAACAACATCAGGATCTGTCCAATACTCAGATGTCCAATGTTTGAGGACACTCAAACACTGTCCAATCAGGAAGCAGCACTATAAAAACATCCAATCAAAACATCACGACATTTGAATACTTGAGACCAGGGGTCGGCAACTACATTTAGCATCGGGACATAATTTATTCAAGACTGAAATGTAATCCCTGTCTGCAAATGCTTTTAATAAATGTAGTAAATTGTTTTCCTCATCAGAAACATGAACGCCATCAGGAGCCTCAGCAGTTTTATTCTCAAACCAAAACGTTTCCTTTTCCGTAGCAACAGGCAGGGTGACATCACCCAAAACATCTGAGGGGGTGCAGAGAGAAATGCAAGCTGGCACACTGCTGACCTCAACACACTGATCACTGGATCAATACATAAAAGATGTCAATCCCAATATGAATCTCACATGGATCGACCTTCTAGATCAGGTTTCTGTCTCGGCTTGCCGGACCTCTGGAGCTGTCCACCTCACTTGTGATGGGCTTTGGCTTTCACCCTTTGCTTTGCAGAATGAAGATACTTTTCTCTGCAAATATGAATTGAATTCAGTGTAGACTGACTGAGAGCTTTTCACCAACACCTGACCTGCAGACCGGCAGCGCTGCAGCTGACCTGCCGGGTGGACGCCACTGGAAAGCGTCCGTCTGTCCGGCGGTCCGGTTGTAGCTACACATGCTTTTTAATTTTAAGAGAAAATATTGAAAGAATGAGTGGTTCAAGTGACACAACGTTGAGCTCTAGGTTGGTGGAAACTTCAGTTCTTAAGGTCAGCTGGTTCCAGTGATTACCAACATTCTGTTGAGAGAAAACTTCTGAGTGAATATACATCTTACTATGTATTTTTGGAGAAATTAAAAACGTATTATATGTAGATAGATAGATTTTTTAATATATATATATTTTTTTATTTTCTTTCTACTGGCCCATGGGCTGCCAGTTGCTGATCCCTGCTTTAGAATTAAAACATCAGACAGGTAGACGATCTGTCCATTCACTGCTCACTTTGCCATTTCTCAGTGACACTTTGATTGGGTGACAGACAGGTGACAGAATGACATCATCACAGGAAGGGATAGGGTTCATTTGACACAGAAAAAAAGTCCCAATCACAAACAAATATCACCCTGGAGATGTAGGGAGGAAGGGTGGGGGGGTCTGAATGTGGTTTAGTATGTCCAAATATGAAGGACCAAAACTGTATAAATAAAAAATAAATAAAAAATAAAAAAAGTATAAATAAATGAATGAATAAATAAGTAAATAAATAAAATCAACTCATCAGTGTATATATATATACAGAAATAAATAAAATAATGCATTAATGCACACAGTAATAAAAGAATAAATAGATGAAATCTGTTGTAAATGTATATTTCTCTATTTTCTGTCCTATTTATTTATTGTCTCATTAATTTACAATTTATTTTATATTTATTTCCCTATTTACTTATTTGTGTATTTATTTCCCTGAGAATTTAATTCCGTATTCATAAATTTCTCTTTTTATTTATTTCCTTATAAATACATTTCCATATAATGAGATAATAAACAGGACAAGAATACAGAAATATACATTTATACCAGATTTATTTCATCTATTTATTTATTACTGTGCGCATTCATGCTTTATTTTATTTATTTCTATATATTTACACTGATGTATAATGTATAAATAAATAATAATAAATACATAAATAACTAAAATCAACTAGATTATATTTATTTATTTATTTATTTATACATTAATTCATTTATTTATAATTACGTCAGTTTTGGTCGTCCATACCAAACAGCAGAACAGAAAGTTTCTTTTAGAGAAACAAGGATGCTCTGTTAGAATCAACAGTGGTGGTTCAGAAAAGGGGGAGGAGTTTCTATTTAGGCATGCCCCCTGGCTGGGCCAATGAAATCAGCTGACATCATGATTTCATTATTAGGAGAAAACTAAATCATGAAATTATTACTGTGTCTCTATATATATCGCTATAACTTTTAACTTTTAATAGTATTATCATTAGTAGTGCTGATATCAGTAGTAGTATCAGTAGTAATACTATCAGTAGTAGTACTACTATCTGTACCAACTGCAGTAGTACAGCAGGCTTGGGGTGTGGATATGTTTTCTCCAGTTCATGATGTCATGATGTCATTGGTCCACCAAGGACAGGGGGCGGGGTTATATTGTACTCCGTTCATCTCAGTTGAACAAAGCTGTTCAGTCCAGTTTAACTTGGCTCAGTTCTGCTAGTATCCACGTGTGATTTAGTCAGTTCCATTCACTCTGGTTCAGTAAAGTTCAATTCAATCCAGTTTATCTGAGATAAACCAGTCCAAAGCTCTGATCCAGTTCCTCTGGTGGAAAGTCTTTTGAACAACAATGTGAAGAAGCAGGTCTGGTCCCAGTCCAGTAGATCCACCACAACCAGAACCACTAACCCTTTAACCAGAAGAATTAGTAACTGGACTAGAATCCTAACATAATCAATCACAGCAGGGATCTGGAACCGTAAGGTTCTCAGTAGGTTCTAGAAGGTTCTCTTGAATGTGTAGAAGTGTATAATGATCTCCTAGAGTTCTAGAGGGTTCTCAATAAATTCTAGAAGGTTTTTGAAAGGTTCTCAATGACTTCTAAAAGGTTCTAGATGGTTCTGGAAGTTTCTCGGGTCATTGGAGGGTTTATATAGGACCATTTATAGGACCATTCTCCTCCTTTAATCTCTCCTCCTCTCCTCATCTCATCTTTCTCAGTCTCACTCTATTCTCCTTGTCCCTCTTCTTTAAGGAAGTGATGTAATGACTGAACAGAATTTCCTGTTCCTTCTTCCTGTTGAGGGCACGGAACCGCTGGTCACCACGGTAACGTAGACAGAATTCCTTAAAAGTTGATCTGGAGAGAGAGAGAGAGAGAGAGAGAGAGAGAGAGAGAGAGAGAGAGAGAAAGAGAGAGCGAGAGAGAGAGCTTACCACAGCTGAATATACCATTATGCTTGTATTTTTGTAGGTAGACTTGGTTTGTGTGGACTAACTATAAATAGACAATATATATGTATTTATCCCTGACAGAAATATAGTTTTGTATATCTTGTTACATGTCAGAGATCAATAGTTAACGAGTTAATTAATGAGTTAGTTACCTGCTGGTAATCTTGGCTTCCTCCAGTAGGTGTTGAAAGTCTTCTCTGGTCTGAATGAGTTTATTTTTCTTCTCTTTGTATTCCTCCTTCACTCTGCTCTTCACAAACTGGTCAAACACCTACAATTCAAATATAAGGCCATGCAAACTAAATTAACTGTGTCACTTTTTCTAAAACAAATATAGAATTTGTTGATGCATCCTTTTTATGCGTCCTAGAATCAAATCAAATGCCCAAGCTGGTTGAGTTATAAATGCACTACGCAGCACCCGGCACCCAGCCGTCCACGAGGTAAAGGAAAACGTGATTCATCAGACCAGGCCACCTTCTTCCATTGCTCCATGGTCCAGTTCTGATGCTCACCTGTCCATTGTAGGAGCTTTCGGCGGTGGACGGGTCAGCATGGTCACTCTGACCAGTCTGAGGCTACACAGCCCCATACACAGCAGCTGTGATGCACTGTGTGTTCTGACACCTTTCTATCATAGCAGCATTAACTGGTTCAGCAATTTATGCTACAGTAGCTCTTCTGTGGGATCGGACCAGACGGGCTAGCCTTCGCTCCCCACGCACATCAATGAGCCTTGGGTGCCCATGACCCTGTTGCCGGTTCACCGGTTGTCCTTCCTTGGACCACTTTTGGTCGGTACTAACCACTGCATACCGGGAACACCCCACAAGACCTGCCATTTTGGAGATGCTCTGACCCAGTCGTCTAGTCAAAGTCTCTCAAATCCTTACGCTTGCCCATTTCTCCTGCTTCCAACACATCAACTTCAAGAACTGACTGTTCACCTCTTCCCAGTATATCCCACCCCTTGACAGGTGCCATTGTAATGAGATAATCAATGTTATTCACTTCATCAGTCAGTGGTTTTAATGTTGTGGCTGTGTTACTAATATGATACAGGTAAACATATATAGTGTGTGTATAGAATATGATACAGGTAATGTAGGTGTGTTGTGTAGTAGTGTACTTGTTTCCGGTGGTCGGAGTTCAGCAGAAGGTATCTGGGGTCAAACACCATCTTATGGAGTTCCTTCTCCCAACTGGAGAACGCTGACACCTGAAGACAGACAGGCAGGGAGAGACAGACAGGTAGATAGAGAGAGAGAAACCGACAGTAGGTCTATATGTATAAATGTAGGTTTCAGTTTACTTAATTCAATTACATTGACTGGTGTGTGTGTGTATGTTTGTGTTACCCCTCTCTCCAGCATCATATCCCTGAAGTGAGCGATGCGAAGCTCCAGTGGGAGGAGCTTAAAGTCCCCTCGACCTGGGATGAGAGACATAGGCTCCTCTACTCTGGAGAGAGAGAGAGAGGGAGAGAGAGAGACAGACACTCGGGCTGAACCCTCTTTACAGTGCTGCAGCTTCAAACAGTCCTGCTGGTCCAGATCACCAGGTCACCAGATCACCTCATCACCACCAGATCACAAGATCACCTGATCACCACCAGGTTACCAAATCATCAGGTCAACTTAAGATCACCAGATCACCAGCAGGTCACAAAAATCAAATCATCACATCACCATCAGAACACCGGGTCACCATGTCATCTGATCAACTGATTACCAACTCACCTCCACCCATCCACAACGAGCCCTCACCTGTGAAACTAGATGACCAAGACGTGGAAGCTGTGCTAGACTCCAGGAGTGAAGTCCCTGGTAAACGACACAGAGGGGCCACCGATACGGTGATACCTAGGAATACCCTATTATTACCCTAGAGCTAGTCACGACCCAGGGTAGGTGTGAGGTAAAGGTGGGGGTACTGGATGCCCTGTTTCATTCGTAATAGGGGGAGATTGTTGCTGTTCTATAAACTCTGGAATCACAGGAAAGAAGGTCCAGGGTGATAAACAGACCCAGAGGTAGGAAAACATCTAAGAAGGTGTCTGGGGCCGGCTTAACACGTCCTTCTCCAGTAAATGCTTTGCTTGGAACTGGGGACTCGTCAGATGAAGCTGGTCCAGTCTCAGAGGGGTAGGATGTGCTATCCCGGGAGAGCAACCAGCCATCATCAAGTGACGAGGCCAGCCTTGCACTATGTTAGCTGAAAGTTAGCGCCACATGAGAGGGAATATTCTACACTACAAAAGGAATGCCTGGCCATAAAGTGGGCTCTGGAGACACTACATACTGGGATGCAAATTCAGATTGGTCACAGACTACGCTCCCTTGCAGTGGATGTCCAAAAACAGGGAAACCAACAGTTGGGTTACTAGATGGTTCCTCAGTCTCCAAGCTTTCAACTACTCTGTTGTTCACAGGACAGGCCGGCAGCATGGGAACATGGATGCTCTTTCTCAGTGGACCTCTGTTTCCCAGCCAGTGGACTCCAGCCTAGGGAGGGGGAAATGTGATATCACGAGAGGTGTCATCATTGATGGGAGCTATGTCCCCTCCAGGTGGCTCCAACAAGGACTACAGGCCCAACAGTAGAAGACTACAGATCCCATAGTAGGCTGGGTAGTAGGGAAGTCAGGACCGCCTCAGCTGAGCTTAATAGGGTCAGATTGCTCCAACAAAGGAGGTCCAGAGTTTGGGGCAAGAAGAGTCAGAAGGCAGTGACTCTGCTAGGATGATTTATGAGTTGGGACAACTACTACTGACTTTTCTGTGGTTGACTTGTTTTATCTTTACCTTTAGGGTAATTTATGTTGAGCTGTTGCTGGTGTATCGATGAAAGAATACAAGCCTGAAAGAACCTTGCTTCCTCTTCCTTCACTCACCCACAACCTGTAGAAATATGCTCCCAGCCTCTCGTCACATCACAGTGGCCAAATGAATGAATTTTACTATATAGTGAATAGTGAATGAGTGAATGATTTCAGCTTAAGTCAGTTGAAGAATTTAAGAATTTTAATTGACAACTACCTTCCTTCAGGCCACATGGTAAGCACCTGAAGCTAACCTAAGTAACCCCATCACTTTGATACTAGTACTTGATTATGGCAATGTTTTATCTTGTCTTCATATATTAGACACTGTGGATCCCTGAGTGTGTGTTTCATTTTTTAAATTTAAATTAAATTTTGTTCTGTTTAGTTTGGTTGTTTAGTTTGGTTCTATCTTTAATTTTGTTCTGTTTAGTTTTGTTCTCTGTTTAGTTGTTATCTGTCCAAAAGGTCAGAACTATATTAGAGAATGCCTGTATGTGCTCTACTCCCTCTACATGGAAATGTAGTAAATACACAGTAAAATGCTTTCAAATTAAAGAGCTGGTGTTTCTTGGTGAGTTTATACTAATAATGATGGAAAGAGATTCTTAAACTCAACAAGACTAATCAGGTTAAATACAATAAAAATATACTGCCTGTCTGTTCTGCTCCATTATTGGCTGGATCAAACTCACCTGTTCCTCTTGGAGTTGCGTTTGTCTTCATCATCTTCATCATCTTCTTTACTATGGCGACCAGAGGAAGGGCAGCTAGAGCTGTTTTCTATTAGAGACAGATAGACGGTTATGTCAGAGAGACAGGTTCAGAGATTTTAAAGAGACAGTCTCTCTCTCTCTCCTGTCTGTCTACAACCCTGTCTCTCTCTCCCCGTCTGGCTATAGTATAGTATAATGATATATTAGACATTGTTAAATACCCTGATATACTGGATATTATTAGGGTTAGGGTATATAACAGTATGATGATATATTATTATATACTATACACTAGAGTGAACATTTAACCAGTATTGGACTCACTGTTGTCAACCTTTACTGGCATGACAAATAATAGAAAAGATCAACACATAACATATACTAATAAAGGTAATGTATAACTAAATAAATAAATAATTGCTGAAGCTGTTTCATTAGTTTGAAGAGTGCTTCAGGAACCTCAACCTCAACCTCAAACTCACCAGGAACTTGAAGGGTTCCTCTAGTGCGTATGGTCGATGAATGAAACTCACCAGGAACTTGAAGGGTTCCTCTAGTGCGTATGGTCGATGAATGAAACTCACCAGGAACTTGAAGGGTTCCTCTAGTGATGTATGGTCGATGAATGAAACTCACCAGGAACTTGAAGGGTTCCTCTAGTGATGTATTGATGAATGAAACTCACCAGGAACATGAAGGGTTCCTCTAGTGACGTATGGTCGATGAATGAAACTCACCAGGAACTTGAAGGGTTCCTCTAGTGACGTTTTGATGAATGAAACTCACCAGGAACTTGAAGGGTTCCTCTAATGATGTATTGATGAATGAAACTCACCAGGAACTTGAAGGGTTCCTCTAATGATGTATTGATAAATTAAACTCACCAGGAACTTGAAGGGTTCCTCTAGTGACGTATGGTCGATGAATGTATGAAATTAAACTGAAAACTTGATTTAAATGAAATAAAATCTATTAAATTCTCTCTCTCTCTTTGTCATGTTGAATCAGCACATTTTAAGTGTTGAGATATGGAGAGACAGACAGAAGGACAGAGAGACAGACAGAAGGATAGAGACAGACAGAATGATAGACAGACAGACAGAAGAACAGAGGGACAGAGGGACAGAAGGAGAGACAGACAGAAGGATAGAGAGACAGACAGAAGGATGGAGACAGACAGAATGATAGAGAGATAGACAGAAGGACAGAGAGACAACAGGAGGACAGAGAGACAGACAGATGGAGAGACAGACAGAAGGACAGAGAGACAGACAGAAGGATAGAGACAGACAGAATGATAGACAGACAGACAGAAGAACAGAGAGACAGACAGAAGGACAGAGGGACAGAGGGACAGAAGGAGAGACAGACAGAAGGATGGAGACAGACAGAATGATAGAGAGACAGACAGAAGGACAGAGAGACAACAGGAGGACAGAGAGACAGACAGATGGAGAGACAGACAGAAGGACAGAGAGACAGATAGAGAGACAGACAGACAGACAGACAGACAGACAGACAGAGAGAGACAGACAGAGAGACAGACAGAGAGACAGACAGACAGATAGAGAGACAGACAGACAGACAAAGAGACAGACAGACAGACAGATAGAGAGAGCAAGCAACTGACGGACTGCTGATGTCTTCTTCCTCTTGTGGGGCGGGTCTTCAATGATGCGACTAATGTCTTGACCAATCAGCTCGCCTGGCCTCTCCCAGACGGACAGGTGGATTGTGGGATTGAAGAAGAAGACACGGTCATCTCCGGTCCAGACCACACACCTAGAACACCCACACACACACACACACACACACACACACACACACACACACACAGACAGAGGTCAGAGGTCAGAGGTAAGGATTCAGTGTCTGTCTCTTTATCCATACTATACCAACATATTGATCCATACTATAATTACATATTGATCCATATTATACCAACATATTGATCCATACTATACCTACACATTGATCTATACTATACCTACATATTGATCCATACTATACCAACACATTGATCCATACTATACCAACACATTAATCCATACTATACTATACCAACATATTGATCCATACTATACCTACACATTGATCCATACTATACCTACACATTGATCCATACTATACCAACATATTGATCCATACTATACCTACACATTGATCCATACTATACCAACACATTAATCCATACTATACCAACATATTGATCCATACTATACCAACATATTGATCCATACTATACCTACATATTGATCACACTATACATACATATTGATCCATACTATAATTACACATTGATCCATAATATAACTAAATAGCTCATATTTTAAGGCTGAATCACTCTAATCATTAATATCTACTAGATTCTATTAGGAAAACAAACTGCAACTGCACACACACAGCATTTAAAATACTGACACACACACACACACACACACAGCATGTTAAATATTGAGAATCCTGTCATACACACACACACACACACACACACACACACACAGCATTTAAAATACTGACACACACACAGCATGTTAAATATTGAGAATCCTGTCATATATATATATATATATACACACACACACTCTCTGATCCAGTGAATTGTACATTTTGCTCCATTAGTCAAACACACTGAATTCTATTAAAAATACATCAAGAGTTTTATCAAATAAACATGACTTACAACATTCAGCAAACACACACACACACACAGTGTGTTCAATACACACACTCCAGGCTATTATTATTATTACAGTATAATCATTGAGTGTGTCCGTGTGTGTGTGTGTTGTCTGGATCATAGTTACCATGGCGACCCGGGGACGGGAGTAGAGGCAACAGGAAGTTTGTCTTTCCTTATATCTTCACTTCCCTCCTCTTCCTCCTCTTCCTCCTCTCCTCCATGTAAAGACACATTAACACACTGCTACACACACACACACACACACACACACACACACACACACACACACACACACACACACACACACAGTGTAAACTGGTTATTTGACTGACATTGACTTGAATTTTAACTTTTACATTGTATGTTAAGAGAAAAGCAGCAGAAATCCAGTCATCCGTCCAGTGTGTGTGTATGAGAACAGTCACACACACACACACACACATGCACACGCACACCTACACACACACACACACACACACACACACACACACACACACACACACACCTACACCCACACATACAAACAGTCCTGACCAGGTCCATAACAATGTTTCTGTATTCAGCAGAATGGAGCAGGAAGCCCAGCATGAATTAAACATAAACACAAACACACACACACACACACACACACACACACACACACACACACACACACACACACACACTCGTCTGTCCTCATCTGTCTGATGGTCAGGATGCTGTGGTGTTTAGAGGTCATCCTCCAACCAGAGGGCGCTGGTTCAATCCTCACTTTTGCCTTAACTACCAAAGTGTCCTTGAGCAAGGTACTGAACCCTGGCGGCAGGCTGACCTGCACACCATTTCTCTTCAGTGATCAATAACATTTATAATAGCCTGACCTCAACCTATCAGTTACGTCTACACAAGGTCCTGGACCTCAACCTATCAGTTACATCTACACAAGGTCCTGGACCTCAACCTATCAGTTACATCTAGATGAGGTCCTGGACCTCAACCTATCAGTTAGATCTAGATGAGGTCCTGGACCTCAACCTATCAGTTACATCTAGATGAGGTCCTGGACCTCAACCTATCAGTTAGATCTAGATGAGGTCCTGGACCTCAACCTATCAGTTACATCTACATGAGTTTCTAGACCTCAACCTATCAGTCACATCTAGATGAGGTCCTGGACCTCAACCTATCAGTTACATCTACATGAGTTTCGAGACCTCAACCTATCAGTTATGTCTACACAAGGTCCTGGACCTCAACCTATCAGTTACATCTACACAAGGCCCTGGACCTCAACCTATCCATTACATATACACAAGGTCCTGGACCTCAACCTATCAGTTAGATCTAGATGGGGTCCTGGACCTCAACCTATCAGTTACATCTAGATGAGGTCCTGGACCTCAGTTACATCTACACAAGGTCCTGGACCTCGACTTATCTATTACATCTACACAAGGTCCTGGACCTCAACCTATCAGTTACATCTAGATGAGGTCCTGGACCTTAACCTACCAGTTACATCTACATGAGGTCCTGGACCTCAACCTATCAGTTACATCTACATGAGTTTCTAGACCTCAACCTATCAGTCACATCTAGATGAGGTCCTGGACCTCAACCTATCAGTTACATCTACATGAGTTTCGAGACCTCAACCTATCAGTTATG
The DNA here is from genome assembly GCA_034670385.1 of Hoplostethus mediterraneus. Lineage (NCBI taxonomy): Eukaryota > Metazoa > Chordata > Actinopteri > Trachichthyiformes > Trachichthyidae > Hoplostethus > Hoplostethus mediterraneus. The sequence continues at coordinate 271,729 of JAXDDW010000232.1, read as the reverse complement.
TCTACACAAGGTCCTGGACCTCAACCTATCAGTTACATCTACACAAGGCCCTGGACCTCAACCTATCCATTACATATACACAAGGTCCTGGACCTCAACCTATCAGTTAGATCTAGATGGGGTCCTGGACCTCAACCTATCAGTTACATCTAGATGAGGTCCTGGACCTCAGTTACATCTACACAAGGTCCTGGACCTCGACTTATCTATTACATCTACACAAGGTCCTGGACCTCAACCTATCAGTTACATCTAGATGAGGTCCTGGACCTTAACCTACCAGTTACATCTACATGAGGTCCTGGACCTCAACCTATCAGTTACATCTACATGAGTTTCTAGACCTCAACCTATCAGTTATGTCTACACAAGGTCCTGGACCTCAACCTATCTATTACATTTACACGAGGCCCTGGACCTCAACCTATCAGTTACATCTACATAAACTTCTAGACCTCAACCTATCCATTACATCTACATGAGGTCCTGGACCTCAACCTATCCATTACATCTACACAAGGTCCAGGACCTCAACCTATCAGTTACGTCTACATAAGTTTCTAGACCTCAACCTCCAGTCTTCCATTGTTCTACTGCAGGTTCCCCGTTCCTGGGATTTGTCTTGCATTTGTTAAAGAAAAGTAAGGCGGGGCTTGGGAGAGGTGTGAGTCAGCTACTCTTCTATTGGTCTGTGATGGCCACACCTACACCATACCTGTGACTTTTGGTTTATAAGGAATCAAAGTTTGTTTATATGTGATGGCGCCAGACAGTGCAAAGCCTTGTAGGTGATTAAGATCAATTCTAAATTTAACAGGTAGCCAATGTAATGGGGCCAATATGGGTTAAGGTGTGCCAGATGAGTGGTCTTTGTCATTAGTCTTGCAGCTGAATTTTGTACTATTTACAACCATACCTGAGGCAGGTATACAAGGCACTGCAAGCGCATGGGTGATTTTCTCGCTATAGTTTAATAACAAGACGTTGAATTGATTAACACTGAATAACAAGTTAACCAGGATTTCAGTTTTACTCAAGTTCAGCTGAAGATAATCTTTAATAGCAGCCAGACATTCATGCATCATGTTGTAGTTTGTCAAGATACTTGGCTTTTACTGGTACATAAAGCTGTGTGTCATCTATGTAACAACACACACACTAACAGCCGGGTTTAACATGGGAGTTCCTATTTGGGTGAATGAACTCAATGGGCTGTGACCAGTCCTGACTCACAGTCATCTCACCTCAGTAATCCAAACCACCTGATCACATAACTGAAACAGTCTTAATGCTGAAGCAGAATTGAGATACAGGTGAGAGTCCATTGAAACAAAGTGGAACCAATGTTTTTCCTATTTAAGTAATGAGTGACAAAGGTAATCAGTAGTAAAATAATCAGTAATGGAAGCTATCAGAAATAAAATAATCTGATAAAAAGTGGTGAAGAGGATGTGATGACTCACCTCTTTCGTCTCCTCCCTCCTCTCTGTTCTCAACAACAATGCTCTTCCATAAGAAATTCTACCTCCACTCATCCCTCGCTTCTCTGAGAGAGACAGAAATGGAAAGAGAGAGAGAGAGAGAGAGAGAGAGAGAGAGAGAGGTAGGGTGAAACAAAAGTTTCACACTTGTCTCTCTGAAAGAGTGAAACAAAAGTTGATATCAAAGGGCCAGAGGGCTGTTTACTGGTATCATGGTTAAATAAAATAATATAAGTTGATACAAACTATTTATTTATCTTCTGGACTTTTTGTTGCATGTATCAGTTGTAAATACAGTCATTATGCTTACTGGATGTAAAATATTTTTTGATAAAAGTGGAAATTCAAGACTTTGATGTGGCAACCCAGGTTGTGAGAGAGGCTGGTTCCACAATTAAATAAGAAACCCAGACACGCAAAACTGAAAGCCTTCCCGGGTCTGGCATATTCTTCAGTGAACTCAGTGGTCTCAGCTCCTGGTGGTTCTACTATTCACCTTCAGGAAAACAGACAAACCACACAGCGGTGAGCCCAAGACTCTTTGCTTTCACCGGGAAGGGCTTGTCGCTTGGACTGTGGGCGTCCTGGTGGTGAGAGCAGGAGAGGGAGGAGACAAAGACATTGGTCAGGTCGTTCATCCTTCACATCGTCCAACAGCGAGTATGGTTGAGGTTCGGTACTCGCTGTAGCTCCAAACCCTCTTTACCCACTGTGGAGGTGTGGTAGCTGTTGGACTAGCTGTGAGCGACTGGCTGGTTACAAAGGCTCAACCGCTGATTTCTGCGTGGTCACAGGTCCAAGCCTATATTAAAATAGGCTGGCGCACTCGGACTAGAAAATAGACTCGCTGTGACACTTGACCTTGTTTTGCCATGATGCTGTCCCTGTGCTGACCTGCTCTTCTCTCTTGGGTTAACACCTGTAGGCTGTGTAGGCTCCCTTGGGGTGTGGGGGTGAGTGGATGGTGTAACGGGGGTGAGGTTCAACAATGGCATCCCAACTTCTAGATAGAGGAGCTGACAAAAAACATCAACTTTAATTTATTGCTATTACTGCAACGTTTTTGATGCAGGACACTTTTGCATGCAATACTGAACACTTCCAAAAGTTCAGGGCAAGCAGGACCTGGACAGATTTATTGACCAGTACTAGTACTACTACTAGTAGTACTACCAGTTTGAAATGCAGGGAGACACACAACAACCAGATGGCTGCAGAAACCCGGACAAAAGACAATCTGATGTACCAGGTACCACTGATGTTGAGGTGAGTGTAGTCGCTTCCATCAACAGGAAACCTTTCATCAAGAGATGTGAAAGTTTAGAGTTTACACATCATCAGACTGACATGTGTCAAAAACAGAATAACATATTTTAAAATCTGACTAAGGATTACAAAAATATGAAATAAACAGGATTCCTGAAAACACACCAGACAAACCAACGTGCTCAAAGATTTCATGCGGTCCCAGTTAAAACTCCCACTGGACACAGCCGGTGCAGTGTAGTCCATCACAGGGTTAATGCCACAGCACCAGGAAACACAACCTTTGTTGATGTGATGGGTTTGAATCTCTGGATGACCCTTTGCCTGCCCCTGCCTGACCTCTCCACTGCTTTCTTTGAACACTGCTATTTCTGTAGGTTGAAGTTTCTTCTGTGTGTTGTCCTTTAAAGGACAAAAGTATGTACATACTGTACATAGTTTGCCACTTTAACCTTGTATTACTCTACACCCACACATAACATTCTCCTCACACCCCCTGTTGATTTCTCTCTCTCTATTCCAGTAGTCTTCCACACACATTTCTTCTTTACCATATATGGACTTGTTTATAAGACAGCTCACACTTCGTCTAGTCGGAGACTGCTATCAATCTCTGGTTGATGCTCATACTGTCTAAACTTTTCAGAACAACTTTCCAAACTGACTGAGGCTCGATTTCCTTGACACTGGTTACCGTACAGCTGGTTAACATACGGCTGGTTACCGTACAGCTGGTTACCATACAGTTGGTTAACATACGGTTGGTTACCGTACAGCTGATTAACATACGGCTGGTTAACATACGGCTGGTTACCGTACAGCTGGTTACCGTACAGTTGGTTAACATATGGCTGGTTAACATATGGCTGGTTACCATACAGCTGGTTAACATACGGCTGGTTACCATACAGCTGGTTACCGTACAGTTGGTTACCATACAGCTGGTTAACATATGGCTGGTTACCATACAGTTGGTTAACATACGGTTGGTTACCTTACAGCTGGTTAACATACGGCTGGTTACCGTACAACTGGTTACCGTACAGTTGGTTAACATATGGCTAGTTAACATATGGCTGGTTACCATACAGCTGGTTAACATACAGCTGGTTAACATACGGCTAGTTACCGTACAGTTGGTTACCGTACAGCTGGTTACCGTACAGCTGGTTAACATATGGCTGGTTACCTTACAGTTGGTAACTGTAAGGCTGATTACCGTACGGCTTGTTACCACGTGTCATAAATTTGAGCTCGACCTTGTTAGGCCTGTAAAGTCCTTTGAGACTTGTGCAAATAATTAAATCTTAAATAAACTGTGAGACTGTCTTGGACTGTGCTGGACATCAGCTGTAGAATTTAACTGCAAGAAGAAACAGCTAATTTCTAATTTAACAAGAACAGCTAGCTAAGAGTTTAACAACAAGAACAAACAGCTAGATATTCTCCCACTAGTTTCTATCTACGTTACTGATAGAAAAGGAATGTAAAGTGAAATATTAGCTTTCATTTTCCAGCTTTGATTCAAGAACTTCAAGAACTTTATTCAAGAACTTTGTTGTAAATTAAAGTGACATTTCATTCATTATTGTTGTAATTAATTTCCAAATAAATCATCAGATGATTTTACATTTGACTTTATTGTAATAAGATCCATGAGACGATGATGTGAGACTAGACAGACAGAGAGAGACAGGCAGATAAAGACAGAGACAGGTAGATGGAGGTTGACTGAAATACTCAAACTGACAGAACCAGGACAAACTCTACCTGTCTCTCTCTCCCTGTCTCTATTTGCCCTAGCTCTGTCTATCTTCCTGACTCTTTCTTCTTTTCCTTTCTCAACTTTTGAACAAAGAGAGATAAAATACTATCAGAGAAAAAGAGAAAGAGAGACAGAGAGAGAGAGAGAGAGACAGATAGAGAAGCAGACAGATTGAGAGACAGACAGACAAAGAGTCATACAGATATATGTAGAGAGACAGACAGAGAATCAGACAGTTCTTCAGGCAGTTTTATCCTGCATGAAAAGATGAAATGTTGTGACAGCAAACACCCCTCCCCCAAGACACACAGTACACACACACACACACACACACACACACACACACACACACACACACACACACACAGAGGCATGTCATGTTTTAGCGATGTTGGCTAGCTTTGCCTGTCCAATATTATTGCTACTTGACTTGAGCACAGCCGTCGATGAAATTGATAATGATCGAACTCCTAAATTGTCTTGAAAACTAAATTGGTTTTCACGGATCGACACTTTCTTGTTTTAGGTCATATTTACTTGATAGAACATGCTGCGTCTTCGACAACAATATGACCTCAAAGTCTTCAGTATAATGTGGTATAGTCTTCAGTATAACTTTGGTGTGCCACAAGGCTCTGTCTTGGGCCCACTTCTATTCTGTATTTACATGCTACTGCTCGGTGAAATCATCCACAAACTCAGCATTCATTTTCATTGCTATGCCAACGATACTCAATTTTATGTACCCATTAAACTGAATGACTGCTCCCAATTCCTAAATTTAGAGGCGTGGCTATCCAAAATCAAACACTGGATATCTGTACATTTTGCAATACCAAAAAAATTGAAAATAAGTGTCTGTTTGACAATACTACTCTAAAATATGATAACTGTGTGATTTTCCAGAGTCCATCCATCAAAACTCTTGGGGCCAAATGTATAAACCATGCGTACACACGAAAAGTGTACGTACGTCACTTTCCACGCAGGAATCCAAATGTATGAAAATCCACGGGCGGCGAAAAAGTGCTTACCGGTACGCACTTTCTCGCCGCCCGTGGATTTTCATACATTTGGATTCCTGCGTGGAAAGTGGCGGTGGGAAAGGTGCGCACATTTCCCACCGCCACTTTCCACGCAAGTTTCCAAATGTATAAAAATCCACGGGCGGCGAAAAAGTGCTTACCGGTACGCATTCTGAACACCATGCGTACCATATGCATTTTTCGAGTTTGTATCCAAAAAAGGATCAGAAAAGTGTGAATTTGGATGACATTTTATTTGGAGCTTTTTTCTTTCACTACATTGTGTTAGGATGTAATCTATAGTTTAAAAAAAACATCCACTATGATGCGTGAGTGGTTAATAACATTTTTTGACAAGCCTTCATTTCGTTCTATCTTGAGTAAATATGTTTGTCACTATGCTTTATGATAATGATCTTTATATAAATAAACAAATAAATACATGATCTGTATATAAATAAAGATGATTATTTTGTAGCATATTATTGGGGATACACCTTCAGGTGTGACCAGTTAACAGGTCGTTAAAACGTCACTATATAAAGACTGTAGCCGTGCGTAATGGCTGTTCCAAATGATACGATGGCTGTCTTGGCGTTGCTGGAAGATATTGCTATTGCGCAATTTAGGCAAGAACGAGTCTTCAGAGACCGTACTGATTTTCTGGCCCATGATGATGGGAAGCTTGCGGACAGATCAGGGATATCATGCCCATGGCGTGGGGTGGCATCATTTCTTTGAGTAATAAATACATCAGGTTCCCTTACACAGCAGCTGAACAGGCCAACATCAAAATGCAATTTGCAGCGATGTCCGGTTTCCCAAATGGAATATATGTATATAATATTGTTTTGTATACCCCAGAGCCACAACAGACACTGTAATGTGGTGCACAGCCGTGCGCTCTGTGGTAGAGCTTTTAAAAGGGAGATGGTTTCGGTTACTTTCTGCCATTCAACTTGTTTCATTTGGTCGGTAATGCCAGAGTGTAGGCTTCTAAATAATCCGTGTTTTCTTCTGTCATTTTAATCAACCATTATTTCAAGTTCACAGTCGTAAAATTGCTTTTCTTCTAATTCTTCTTAAATGCTTCCGCCGTTTGTCCTCAAAACTAAACTAAATGCTGGCCATTTATATGCAAACCAGGCAGTTGGGGGTGTTGGAAGCCATTTATAGTAAATTGTGGGCATGGTCAGAAGGCTCGTGCACATGTACACAATTTAAGGATGATTGAGATGTATGAAGAAAAAACACGTGGGAACAGACGTACGTGGGGTTTTATACATCTGAGCGTATGCATTTTTCTTGTTTTGTGCGTACACAGGTTTCTACACCTAAATCTACACAGAGTTTTATACATTTGGCCCCTGGTGTTGCATTTAACCTTAATATATTAACAATGCCTGATGCAGAAATCTTAGTACATGCCTTTTGTCCATATTATGATTATTGCAACATCCAGCAAGTTGTGCATAATGCTGCTGCCAGAATCCTGACCAAAATTTGATCACATACCGCCTCTCCTCACTACACTGGCTCCCAATTCATACCAGATGTGGCTTTAAGGTGTTTCTGCTAACATATAAAATATTACACTGGCTGGCACCATCCTATATATCAATTTTTGTTGCACCATATATACTATATATATATATATATATATATATATGCCACGTGACCTCCTATCACAGGACGCTGGCTACCTGTCTATCCCAGCAGTCAAAAAGAAACCTGCAGGTAACAGAGCCTTTTCATCCCTATCTCTGGAACAGTCTGCCTGCCTCAATCAGAGAGGCAAGTCCTATTGAAATCTTCAAATCGAGGTTAAAAACCTATTTTTTCTCTTTATTATTTGGCCAAAGTTAACTTACAAGCGCATACAGAGAGTGGCTGAGTCTAATCTTAGAGTAAGGTTAGGCCAGTTAGCAGCCTGTCTAGAAACCAGTTCAACCAGTTGAGGAACAAGCTGGTCTGTACCACAATAGAAACTGTCCAGTCTAATCACTGTAAGAGAGAGTAGAGAAGACAGTCAGAGAAAGAGAGAGAGAGATAGACAAGTAGATAGACAGACAGGTCTTACGTTGTCTGTATTTGGTCAGTAGAGTGAATCTGGATGCAAACTGGGAAGAGGTGGGATGAACTTCCTTAACTACCTGGAGGAGAGGAAGAGGAGAGACAGTATAGAGATAGTATATTACAAATTGGATATATATATATATATATTTTTTTTTTTTTTTTAAATAATAATAAATTAAAAGCAGAAATTAAAGAAAGAAATTAAAAGCAGGTTTGGGGGGGCACAGATACTGAATTAAAAGCAATGACAATTTCCAATACTTTCACGTTCTAAGTCCTTTAAAATCGATATGAAAGCATCATAACTGATCAGTTCTTGTAATTTTAAGTCTTTCTGGAGAGTATTCCAGGCAGAGGGGGCAGCATACTTAAACGCTTTTTTGCCCAACTCAGTACGAACACGCGGAACATTCAATTGCAAAGTGTCCTGTGAGCGGAGGCTATAATGTTCTTGATTTCTGAAGAGATATATACACAGATAGGTAGGGACCAGACCAAGGAGAGTTTTGTATATAAAGCTCAACCAGTGGGTACACCTGCGTACATACAAGGATGGCCAGTCCGCTTTTACATACAATGTGCAATGATGAGTAAGATGTTTACATCCAGTGACAAATCTCAAGGCACAGTGATACACAGAGTCCAAGGAATGCAGACATTGAGCAGAAGCGTTCATGTACAGGAGGTCACCATAGTCTAGCAGAGGTAATATATAAACAGAGACAGACAGACAGACAGACAGACAGACTTACTTGGAGAGGTAAGACAGGCCATCTATCAGTAGAGAGCTGAGGAGAGACAGGGCCCAATATACACTGCTTTAAATAGAGGAGGAAAAAAGGCAATCAGATAAAGTATACGTTATTGTTTCTAGAAGCTTTACATTCAATATGATGTTGAGTCATAATTAGGAAAATAATAATTTTCAGTTTTCTCTATTAAAAAAACAGCTACAGCTCAGTAGTCCGGTCTACAGCTCTATTGTTCGGTCTACAGCTCAGTAGTCTGGTCTACACCTCCTGGTCTGGTCTACAGCTCAGTAGTCTGGTCTACAGCTCAGTAGTCCGGTCTACAGCTTAGTGGTCTGGTCTACAGTGCAGTAGTCCAGTCTATAGCTCAGTAGTCCGGTCTACAGCTCAGTGGTCTGGTCTACAGCTGTCTCTACCTGTAACTGTCTCTCTCTCTATCTGTCTGTCTACCTGGACTTATATGTGTCTATAATTGGACCTGTCTCTCTACCTGTATTGGTGGGCGGAGCCATCTATCCAAGTTGAGGAGCGGTTGTAGCAATGCCACTTTGTATAGATGGGCGGGAATAACAATAGGCCACGCCTCCTTGTCACACTGGGTGGGAAACACTGGAGCAGACCACTCATAAAAAACTCTACCTACAAAACAGATGGACACGAACACAGACAGAGAGACAGACAGATGTTGTGGGTTGTGTCGTCTGAAAGTCACAGGTTTGATTCCCAGTGCATACAGTCTGCAAGTATCTGACTGGTCACTGGTCAGTACTACAGTATTTTAATACATACTTGTCAGTAGTACAGCACTTTAATACACTCTGCTCAGGTCCATTTAAAGTACGAAAAGTAAAGTAGAAGAAAATAAAATAACACTATATGTCATGGATGGAAAAGAGATGTGAGCAATTATGTGAGTCTGGTTCAAACCATACACACCTGGAAACACCTTGAAACAGCTGAAGCACCTTGAAACACCTTGAAACAGCTGGTGCACCTGGAAACACTTTGAAACACCTTGAAACAGCTGGTGCACCTGGAAACACCTTGAAACAGCTGAAGCAACTTGAAACACCTTGAAACCTTGGTGCTTCAAGGTGCACCTTGAAACACCTTGAAACAGGTGAAGCAACTTGAAACACCTTGAAACAGATGGTGCACCTGGAAACACCTTGAAACAGCTGGTGCACCTTGAAACAGCTGAAGCAACTTGAAACACCTTGAAACAGCTGGTGCACCTTGAAACACCTTGAAACAGCTGAAGCAACTTGAAACACCTTGAAACAGCTGAAGCACCTTGAAACACCTTGAAACAGCTGGGGCAGCTGGGGCACCTGGAAACACCTCCAGGTTTGATTGATTGATTAAATTTAAAATGTAATCCAATTTATAAAAACTACAAAATGCAGAAAGAGTCAAGGGGTTCAATATAAAACTACCCAGATACAATTTATCTTTCAGCAGGGATCCACAGTGTTGCCAAATACAACAAGAAGCTCAAAGTACCACAAACTATGTGGTATACTTGTGGTTCTTTGTGGTACTTTGTGGTTCTTTGTGGTATACTTGTGGTTCTTTGTGGTACTTTGTGGTACTTTGTGGTTCTTTGTGGCATTTGTAGACCTGGAGACTGGTTAGGGTTTGTGCTTATTACAGTACATTACATTATATTACATGAATTTATCAGACACTTCTATCCAAAGCGACTTACAATAAGTGCATTCAACATAGGTAGAGAACTACTAGAGGGTTAAGGTTAGATAACTACTAGTCACCAGAAATCATCAGAGCATTTCCTTCCTCAACATCATCTAAGAGCAGAACCAGTGCTGAGGTAGAAGATCAATAAGTTAGATACCTTCTGTTATTAAACACATGAGACAAATAAGTGATGCAAATGATCATGGGCTAAGAGGAAGGGTCAGGGTAGTACTGCAATACTAACCAGTGTTTACTACACTACTGCAGTATTGATCACTGTTTACTAAACTGCTGCAGTATTGATCAGTGTTTAATACACTACTGCAGTATTGATCAGTGTTTACTACAGTACTGCAGTATGGACCAGTGTTTACTACACTGCTGCAGTACTGATCAGTGTTTACTACACTACTGCAGTATTGATCAGTGTTTACTACAGTTCTGCAGTATGGACCAGTGTTTACTACACTACTGCAGTACTGATCAGTGTTTACTACACTACTGCAGTATTGATCAGTGTGTGGCAGACTCTCCCTGGACCCAGGAGAGAGTTGATTGAGTCTGACGGAGTGATTGAGTCTGACAGGCGATCGAGGGGATCGGGAGTCAGATTATGCAGGAGAGAGAGCCAACGAGACCAGCAGCAGCGACCGACGGAGGTCCGTGGAGGGTGCACAGAAGAGCTGCCCAGTCGGGTTGGAGCAGGACGCTACGGCAGCCGGGCAGCCTTGGCGCTCCGCAGCGGACCGGCAGCCTCGGTGCTCCGCGGCCTCGGTGCTCCGCGGCTGACCCGACTGGAGAGACGGAGGTGCGCCAGCTGGACGGCTGAGAGCGGCTGTCAAGTTCGGGTCGAATTATTGTTGCTTGCTGCAAATAAAACGGCCTGCTGGCCAGTTGACTCTGCACGGACCCGGTACGCTAGCAAGTTGCTACACTGTGTTTACTACAGTACTGCAGTATTGATCAGTGTTTACTACAGTACTGCAGTATTGACCAGTGTTTACTACAGTACTGCAGTATTGATCAGTGTATTGATCAGTGTTTACTACACTCACTGACTTTATTTCTTATTGAATGAATGGAGATCAGATATTTAGATGATGTGATTATCTTGATGTATATTATGATCATAACCAGTGTTACGGCCCTCTAGGAGATGGTACAGGCAACATAGTAACCATAGTAACCATAGTAACCATAGTACTGTCACACATTCAGCACCAACTACAGAAACCAGATCTGTGTTAATCAATAAAAGACTGGAATACGTTACAACCATCAGCGTCACAACAAATACAAACCAGCAGTTTACAGTGACAGGTTACTAGTAAACATTAACCTGACTAACCCATGAAGACAAGGGGGAGAAGGAGGAGGGGAGGAGGAGGAGGGGGGGAGAGAAGGAGGAGGAGGAGGGGGGGGAAGGAGGAGGAGGAGAAGGAGGGGAAGGAGGAAGAGGAGTTGAGCCTCCAACTTTTTTAGAAACACTAAAATCTGCTGGAATCTGCTGCCATTTTCTCCTCCTCTTCTCCCCTCCCCCTCTCCCCCTCCTCCTCCTCTTCTCCCCTCCCCTCCCCCTCTCCCCCTCTCCAGAAGGCAGAGAGAGACAGAAGAGAGGAGGAGGTGAGAGTCAAGGAGTGGCGCTTTAACGTCCAGGTGCAGAAAATAATTCATGAGACTTTTATTCTCTCTGTATCGTAATAGTCTCTCTCTCTTTCTCCCTCTCTCTCTGTCTGTCTGTCTCTCTGTCTGTTTGTCTCTCTCTGTCTCTGTTCTCTCTCTATGTTAATAGTCTCTTTATCTCGCTTTTTCTCATCTATACTCTCCCTCTCTTCTCTCCTATCTCTATAAGCTGCTTTATTGAAAAAAGGATTAGGAAGGAGGAGAGGAGGATAGGAGAGGAGAGAGGAGAGGAGAGAGGAAGAGTAAAAAGGAGACAAGTGAAGACAGAAAATTATTTGTTGCTTTTCTGTCCCATCAGTATTCTACCTCAGAGGATGAATGACAGATTTTCACACACACACACACACACACACACACACACACACACACACACACACACACACACACACTCATCTCTGAGTGCTGCCAGCTGCTGTTCTGCTCTGCTGACAAATTTAATCAGTGTCGTGTTGAAATGCAACACACACCCCAGGCAGGAGTGTGTGTGTGTGTGTGTGTGTGTGTGGGCAGGGATATGCAGCATCTGCAGATATCAGTGAAACACTGAAACACATTAACCCTTCACTCTCTGAGTTGTTGCTATAATATAATAAATGACTTCTCGATGCCGTCCGTCTCTTTATATCTGTTAGTTACAAAGCTGTCTGGTAGAGAGAGAGAGAGAGAACATGTCATCTTCAACACAGCATCCCCCCCCCACACACACACACACACCCACACCATATAAGCCAAACACTAAAGTTACTAGTTTAGGCATTTTCAAGCAAAACTATATGTATAATGTATATTATACTATATATAATGTGTTTATTGGTCAGACAGGGTTGGGGTAAGGGTTAGGTTAGGGTTAGGGTTAGGATTTACTTCCAGAATAATTCAACATGAAGCACCAATATCAGCTGTGAGTCGAGTTTAGGCTCCTCCTTTTGTTAGTCAGAAATCGAAGATCATCAGACGCTGCCACTAGGCGACTTCACAGGAGAAGGTACAATACACAATACAATACAATATAATTTATTGTCCCTGTGGGAACAACATATCACAAAGCAGCACATACTGTAGTAAATCAACACCAATTCCACGTATTGCACATACAGCGAGGGAAATAATTATTTGATCCCCTGCCGATTTTGTAAGGTTGCCCACTGACAAAGAAATGAACGGTCTATAATTTTAATGGTAGGTTTATCTTAACAGTGAGAGACAGAATATCAACAAAAAAATCCAGAAAAACAAATTATATAAAAGTTATATAAAAGATTGAATTAAATCCCCTACCAACCAGCAGCATTCTGGCTTCCACAGACCGATGTGCCCATGAGGCTCACAGATTAGTCCTCTTGCTTTAAGTACTCCTAATATCAACTGGTTACGTGTATAAAGGAAATCTGTCCACACAATCAAACTTCTCATTTCCAACCTCTCCACCATGGGCAAGACCAACGTCTCAGGACGTCAGGGACAAGATTGTAGACCTGCACAAGGCTGGAGTGGGCTACAAGACCATCGGCAAGCAGCTTGGTGAGAAGGAGACAACTGTTGATGTGATTATTCAAAAATGGAAGAAAGACAAAATAATGAGGAATGAGAAAGGTGAGGGATCAGCCCAGAACTACACGGGAGAAGCTTGTTCATGATCTCAAGGCAGCTGGGACCACAGTCACCAAGAAAACCATTGGTAACACACTACACCGTAATGGTTTGAAATCCTGCAGCGCCCGCAGGTCACATGTACAGGCCCGTCTGAAGTTTGCCAGTGAACACCTGAATGATTCTGAGGAGGCTTTGGAGAACGTGATGTGGTCAGATGAGACCAAAATCGAGCTCTTTGGCATCAACTTGACTCACCGTGTTTGGATGGAGAGAAATGTTGACTATGACCCCAAGAACACCATCATCCCCACCGTCAAGCACGGAGGTGGAAACATGATGCTTTGGGCTGTTTCTCTGCCAAGGGTACAGGACGACTTCACCGCATTGAGGGGACAATGGACGGGGCCATGTACCATGAAATCTTGGGCGAGAACCTCCTTCCCTCAGCCAGGACACTGAAAATGGGTCATGGATGGGTCTTCCAGCACGACAGTGACCCAAAACATACGGCCAAGGCAACAAAGGAGTGGCTCAAGAAGAAGCACATTAAGGTCATGGAGAGGCCTAGCCAGTCTCCGGATCTTAATCCTATAGAAAATCTGTGGAGGGAGCAGAAGCTTCGAGTTGCCAAGCAACAGCCTCAAAACCTGAAGGATCTGGAGAGGATCTGCAAAGAGGAGTGGACCAAAATCCCTCCTGAGATGTGCCAAACCTGGTGACCAACTACAAGACACGTCTGACCTCTGTGCTGGCCAACAAGGGTTTCTCCACGAAGTACTAAGTCATGTTTTGCTAGGGGATCAAATACTTATTTTACTCAATCAAATGCAAATCAATTTATAACTTTTATATAATGTGTTTTTCTGGATGTTTTTGTTGATATTCTGTCTCTCACTGTTAAGATAAACCTACCATTAAAATTATAGACCGTTCATTTCTTTGCCAGTTGGCAAACTTACAAAATCGGCAGGGGATCAAATAATTATCAACCACTCACCGTATCAACCAGTGATAAGAACACCATGAAGCTATTGCACAACCCCTACATCCTACCCCTACATAACACTATTTAAAATTTTAATTGAGATAGGCACAAATGAGTTTTTGAAACGGCATCTGGGTACTCTAATTCGTCTGCCCGAGAGCTCATACTCGGCGTGGAGAATATGAGCTGGGTCAGACTCTTATATGGACTGGAGGGTCTGGTGTTCCTACCCATGACCTTCATGGCAGTCTGTACCAGACGAGCAAGTTTAGATTTCAAATTTACATTGAGATTGCCATACCATGCTGACATCCCATACCTAACTATGCTCTCTACTACAGCCTGGTAAAATAAAAACATCATCCTCTGGTCCACCCCATGCACCCTGAGCCTGCGCAAAAACTATAATCGAGAACACAAACTTTCAACATGAGCATTCCAGCTAAAGGTATTATTAAAGTGAACATCAAGGTATTTGTAGGAGCAGACCTGATTGATTGATTGGTAGAGGTAGCTCTAATGATGCACACAATGATAACCTTAAAATAACCACAGTGCTAACCTTAAAATACACAGCACATTTAATCTATGAAGAATGTACTTCCTGTAATTGGAGGATATCCAGGATGGATCATGTTCCTACAAGCGAACCGCGAGTTGGTCCTCACACCGGTCAGTCACTTCTGCCCAAACAAACCAAACTATAGAGGAAAGGGTTCAGAAAAGCTGCTCTAAGTGAATTAAGTCTATAGTGTGCATATTCAACCCTGAGGTGAGCTGGCAGCAGCCCTTTCATTAAGATAGGATCTACTGGCCCCAGGCCCTGGATCAAAGATCCAATTCTGATAGAAAGTTTATCAGAGCACCATGAAACATGAATAAAAAGCACTGCTGAATTTTTTAAAATAAACAGAAATCTTGCAAGCTTATAAATAAAAAGCTACATAGCTTTCTCTAGCTTCTGTGCAGACGTGAGATGGTAATAAAAATAATAACTATACTATGTATTTAGTTTGATAGGCTTTCTCCTATGAACTCCATTTTCATATCAGGTGAGCATGAGGGTTAAACTTGATGTACACTTAAATCGGGGTTGAAAACACAACTTCTTTTAGTTGTATTGACAACACGCCTTGGAGAAAAAGTTGACATTGTATAATTCGCAGTCTGAGGGACACTGTCATATAAATGCATGACCAGTGTCTCTCCTATTCTGCAGAATAAATGTCAGCTGACAGAATAACCGGTGTATCTAAATTTCGTTAGACTTGTCTCATGCTCAACCGCCCTTGAGGGATGGGTGTCTGCATCCTACCTGACGGGTCGCTACTACCAGGTGACGTCTTTAGGGGCTGCCTCAGCCTGGATGAGCTTACAACAGCAGTAGGACAGCTAGCGTCTGGTTGAGCTCCTGGAATAGATGGGCTGCCTGTTGACCTACTGACCTACTGGAGGTGCTGCAGAAATGCGCCCAGAGAGGCTCACTACCGACTTCCTATCGGCGTGCAGCTCTCTCTCTTCTTCTCAAGAAAGGAGACCTCGCCTTACTCAAGAACTGGAGACCTGTAGCACTCTTATGCACAGACTATAAACTGATTTCTAAGGTCCTGGCCAATAGGCTTAAAGACTACTTGGAGATACTAGTTCACAAAGACCAATCTTATTGTATCCCAGATAGGTCCATTATGGACAATTTGGTTTTAATGAGAGACTTGTTTGATGTATGTAAAATGTATAATTTTGATATTTTGGTATTTTATCCCTTGATCAGGAGAAGGCTTTTGTCCTCATTGATCATGGATACTTATTTTCTACTTTGAGGGCTTTTGGTTTTGGGGAGAGTTTCATGGCATGGGTGGGGCTGGTATATAAGGAGGTATCATGTATGGTAAAGGTGGGTGTGGGGTGGAGTTGTCCAATACCGATCGAGAGAGGAATTAGACAGGGCTGCCCAATTTCAGGACAGTTATACTCTTTAGCAATTGAACCACTTCTCAATAGGCTTAGAAATAGGTTAAATGGACTCTCCCTATCCGGGCTACCACAGAGTCCACCACTGGTAGTCTCAGCATATGCTGATGATGTCACTGTGTTTATAAAGGATCAACAGGATGTTCTGGGGTTAGTAGAGTCATTGAGGATCTATGAGAAGGCCTCCTCTGAAAAAGTAAACTGGGAGAAGAGTGAGGCCCTGCAGGTAGGACAATGGCGTGAGGGGATGGTTCCCAGCCTGGGGGTCTTAGCTGGTCTTAGCTGGTCTTAGTTGGGGGAGAGCAGGACTGAACATTCTGGGAGTATTTTTAGGGACAGAGGACTTTCAGAGGCAGAATTGGGGGTGTGTAGTGGTGAAGGTGTGTGCCAGTGTCTAAATGGAGATGGTTGCTACCGCAGCGGTCATATAGGGAGAGTCCTGGTTGTCAATAACCTGGTCGCTGTACTACCTCCACCAGAGAAGATATAGAGATAGAGGATTATTGTGGACTTTTTCTGGTCTGGCCAGCACTGGTTAAGGGCGGGGGGAATTGATATTCAGGATAGTGGCCTTCAGGATACAGACCAGGGTTTTTCCTGGTTTTCTTCCTGCTAAAGAGGAAGAAAAGAGCAGCAATTTCCTCACATCCGATTTCTTAAAAAGGTTTCCTAACTTTCCTAACGTTACATCCCATCAGTGTAATGTTTTCAGCTTTGCAGATATGGCTTTTAGAATCAGCGATTACTTTACAAGGAGAGTTCGTGAGGAGGAGAATCATGAGGGCAGGTGAAACAGAGCAGACATCATCTGATTATTACAGTTAAAAACTAATAACTCATGTTACTGACGAGATGAGGTAAACTCGTCAGGTCTGAAAGTAGTGCCCAACCACAAGAAGTGGAAGGGGCCGGTGATGGAGAGGATCAGAGGTCGGTAAAGTTGGAAATATATTGACAGATTCGAACTTCCTGGATTAATAACTCGTAAGCGAAGCGTTAAAATGCAAACAGCGCCTCTTTCCCACCGTAGTAAGGTAGACAACGAGCTACAACCTAACTTTCATCAAAACAAGCTGGACAAATAACATTGGTCTCTATGTACAGCTGGCTGTGAGACGAGTGCGCAGGGACCGTCTACATAGTGCAACTCCGAAAAGAGATACTACAAAAATATTCCATAACGTCGCTGTTATACAGTGTACTGTCCCCAAAATCACTTCACACATCAATGGTCTCCTGTTGGTTATACTACAATACTTGTGCTTTTGCCTAAAATGTGCTTTTGCCTAATTTTGGTGAATTTTTATTCGGAAAAATATTTAAAAATAATTCATCTGCAGGAGGGTTGGTCGCCTGGGGTATGATAAACAGCTGTTCCTGCTTCAGCCTGAGGCGGTGGATCTGGCTGGTCTGACGCCTTTCTATCGTTCAGTCCTGGAATCATGGCAGGTTTTTAAGGTCCACCGGAGGCCTGACATGACACCAGGGATGTGGCTGTTTGAGGAGGCATTGTTCGGTAATGCTCTCATAAACACTCAGGTTCTGTCTTCTACCAGCCTGCCGGCCAGCCTGCGGTCCTGCCTGCGGTGTCCCATTTACGGTCTGTGGCAGGGATGAAGGTGTCGAGGTGGACTGGGTTCTCTGGTCCAAACTCTTCCAGGCTGCTGACGGTCTAGCTGGAGCTATAGCTACAAACAGACATCTGGTGCACCTGGATCCTGTTATAGGGGAGGGCTGGTGCACCTGGATCCTGGTATAGGGGAGGGCTGGTGCACCTGGATCCTGGTATAGGGGAGGGCTGTCCTTTCTGTCCCTACAACATCGAGTGTCCTAGACGTCGGGGGTTATTCAGGGTGGAGTTGTTTCAGGGTTTGGGGTTTTTTTCTTTTGAGCTTTTCATTTCATTTGCCGACTATAAACTGTCGGGCAACATAGTTTGTGTACACTTGGAGTATTGGAGAGTTGTATATTATGAACGGATGTAAATAAAGGTACTTGTGGCAGACTGGGGGGTGTGGTTGGGCAGTTGGCTGGTGGCGGGGGGCGGAGTTGGGCCGGCAGGCAGGTTCGCCCTGCCCCGACACCGGCTGCATCCCATCAGGTCTGAGTGGGGACTAATATATGTGTGTGTGTCTGTATGTGTTTGAAAAACAGTGAGCGGGACCACATGAGAGGCCCATCCCGCAGCGAGGAGCGAGCGGGCGAGGGCGAGAGAGCCCTTGTACTTTACGTTGTTTGAGTCTTTCCTTTCTGTTGACATTTGTAATAAACTGCGCTGCCGCGCCTCACCTGCACCAGTCTCCACCTCTGCCTACTCCCGGGTAGCATCTCGGATACAGTGGGGGCTTGTCCGGGATGGCAGAACCGTCTCCGTTGGAGAACCTGGTGGGCCGGCTGGTGGCCATGCAGGAGGCGCAGGCGGCGGTCCTGCAGCAGCAGACCCAGACGCTCCTAGTCGTAGCGCAGGTGGAGACAGATGGGCGTGGGCGCCGGATCGGCCCACCGCCGGAGCACTCCACCAAGGACAACATGCTGGAGGCAGTGGTCCTGGAACAGTTCCTGGCGGGGCTCCCGCCCCGCACGGCTGCCTGGGTCCGCTGTCACCGGCCCGGCGTCCTGGCCGCCGCCATCACCCTGGCGGAGGACCACCTCGCCACCTCGACCCAGGAGGAGCCCGGCCTCGTCCGGCCCCAGGACCAGCGCGGGACGTGGGGGGACCCCGCCCAGTTCCGGCTCAGCGGAGGAGGCCCTTCCACCCGGCTCCGGCTTCACGGCCCCTCCCCGAGCCCAGTCGGCGCTCGACTAATCCTTTCCTTTCCTCTGTGTCTCCGCAGGTTCCCACTCACGGGGTCGGGGCAGGCCCACAGACAGCCACTCAGACTGGGTGAGGAGTGTTGGCGGTGCGGGCGGCTTGGCCACTTCCGCGCGGAGAGCCCCCTGATGGAGGTGGGGCAGGTGGTCCGAGTCGCCGGCCCGCCAAACTCCTCCCCCGGTCTGGAGGGGACCTACCGGATCCCGGTAAGGATCCAAGGGGGTAGACACCAGGCTTTGCTGGATTCCGGCTGTACACAGACCATGATCCATCAAAGCCTGGTTCGCCCCGGGGTGCTGGTGGAGGCGGCGTGGGTGAATATTAGGTGTGTGCGTGGGGATATTCACACATATCCAGTGGTCCCAGTAGAAATTCGTTACCAGGGGAAAAAGCATACCGTAAAGGCTGCGGTTAGTTCCCGCCTGTCGCACCCCTTGATATTTGGCATGGATTGGCCTGGGTTTAGTACACTGGCGAGGGAAGCGCCGTTGTGTCCACTTCCCTTAGTTGAGGTACCGTTTGAAAGACTTGGTATGGACCTCATTGGGCCATTAGACCGCAGTGCATGGGGATACCGCTTTGTATTAGTCCTGGTGGATTATGCAACGCGGTATCCGGAAGCAGTGCCATTGCGCAATATCTCCGCCAAGAGTGTTGCGCAAGCGCTGTTTCAGGTCATCTCCCGAGTTGGAATCCCTAAAGAGATTCTAATTGACCAGGGCACCTCGTTTATATCACGAACACTACGGGAACTATACGAGCTGTTGGGCGTCCGCTCAATCCGGACCAGCGTGTACCACCCCCAGACCGATGGTCTGGTGGAGCGGTTTAATAAAACGCTGAAGAACATGGTTTGTAAGTTTGTGCACGACGATAGCCGAAATTGGGATAAATGGCTGGACCCTCTGTTATTTGCAGTGCGGGAGGTACCCCAGGCCTCCACGGGATTTTCTCCCTTTGAGCTCCTGTTCGGCAGGAGACCCCGAGGGGTGCTGGACCTGGTTAAGGAAAGCTGGGAGGAAGGTACCAGCACCAGTAAAAATGAGATTCAGTACGTTATGGACCTGCGAGCAAAACTCCACACGCTGGGACGGCTGTCACGTGAGAATTTGCTCCAGTCCCAGGAACGTCAACGACGGCTGTATGACAGAGGGGCGTGGCTCAGACAATTCGCACCGGGAGATAAAGTGCTTCTGTTGCTCCCTTCGTCCAGCTCCAAATTGCTCGCCAGGTGGCAAGGGCCCTTCATGGTCACACGGCGGGTGGGTGACGTCGATTATGAGGTTGAGCGTTCCGACAGGGGGGATCGACACAAACGTACCACGTCAACCTCCTAAAAGCATGGAGGGAGGCGGAGTCCGCCTCACTGGCCACCTCGGTGATCGAGAGAGATGAGTTGGGTCCGGAGGTTCCAAAAGCGGCTAATCAGACCCCGGCCCTTTGTAATAACCATCTCTCACCGAGCCAGGGCGCGGATGTGACCGCATTACAGCAGCGATTTGCTGACGTGTTTTCTCCCCTGCCGGGACGCACGACGCTTATCCACCACCACATAGACACCACCCCCGGGGTAAAAACACGTAGCTGGCCGTATCGTCTGCCCGAGCATAAACGTAAAATCGTGCAGGCGGAATTGAAGGCCATGTTGGAGATGGGGGTAATAGAAGAGTCCCACAGCGACTGGTGTAGCCCCATCGTGCTTGTCCGCAAGTCCGATGGATTGATCCGGTTCTGTGTGGACTACCGCAGGGTGAACAACGTCTCAAAATTCGACGCCTACCCAATGCCCCGGGTCGACGAGCTACTAGATCGGTTAGGCAACGCTCGCTTTTTTACGACGCTGGATCTAACCAAGGGCTACTGGCAGATTCCCTTGTCGCCAGAGTCCAAGGAGAAAACGACTCTACTCCGTACGGGTTGTACCAATTCGTGACGCTTCCGTTCGGCTTGTTCGGTGCCCCCGCCACATTCCAGCGCCTCATGGACCGGGTGCTGCGCCCGCACGCTGTTTATGCCGCTGCCTACCTGGATGATGTGATCATCCATAGTGACAACTGGGAGCGGCACATGCAGCAGGTGGGAGCGGTGCTCGAGTCCCTGCGGCAGACGGGGCTTACGGCCAACCCGAAGAAGTGCGCGGTTGGACGGAGGGAGGTACGGTATCTGGGGTACCACTTGGGCCCCAGATAGATAAGACCGCAGCGGTTGCAGCCTGCCCAAGACCCAAGACCAAAAAAGAGGTGAAGCGGTTCTTGGGGCTGGCAGGCTACTACCGGAGGTTCGTCCCGGACTTCTCGGAGCTGACCAGCCCCCTGACTGACCTCACCCGAAAGGGTGCTTCAGATCCGGTCCAGTGGACGGAGCGGTGCCAACAGGCGTTTGATGGGGTAAAATTGGCTCTCTGTGGGGAATCTGTTTTGCATATGCCTGACTTCTCTCTCCCTTTCTGTCTCCAGACCGACGCATCGGGCAGAGGGCTGGGAGCCGTTTTGTCTCAGCAGGTGGAGGGGGTTGACCGCCCCGTGCTGTACATCAGGCGGAAGCTCGCGGACCGCGAGACTCGGTACAGCATGGTGGAGAAGGAGTGTCTGGCCATCAAGTGGGTGGTGAGCACCCTCCGGTACTACCTCCTGGGACGCTCTTTCACCCTCTGGTCGGACCATGCCCCGCTGCAGTGGCTCCACTGCATGAAGGATGCCAACGCGTGGATCACCCGTTGGTATCTGGCCCTCCAGCCCTTTAAGTTCAAGGTGATCCATAGGCCGGGGGCGCAGATGGTGGTCGCCGACTTTCTCTCTTGCTCCCATGGGGGCGTGGGGGGGGGGAGTGGGTCGTCGGCCGGACGGCTCCCCGGTCTACGTCGGGCGGTGGGGGTATGTGGCAGACTGGGGGGGGTGTGGTTGGGCAGTTGGCTGGTGGCGGGGGGCGGAGTCGGGCTGGCAGGCAGGTTCGCCCTGCCCCGACACCGGCTGCATCCCATCAGGTCTGAGTGGGGACTAATATATGTGTGTGTGTCTGTATGTGTTTGAAAAACAGTGAGCGGGACCACATGAGAGGCCCATCCCGCAGTGAGGAGCCCGAGAAAGCAGATCGCGAGCGGGCGAGGGCGAGAGAGCCCTTGTACTTTACGTTGTTTGAGTCTTTCCTTTCTGTTGACATTTCTCTACCTCTCTCTACCTCTCTCTCATTACCTCTCTCTGTCTCTTTCTACCTCTCTCTTTCTACCTCTCTCTCTCTACCTCTCTCGTTACCTCTCTTTCTACCTCTCTCTGTCTCTTTCTACCTCTCTCTCTCTGTCTCTCTCTACCTCTCTTTCTCTACCTCTCTCTCTACCTCTCTTTCTCTCTACCTCTGTCTCTTTCTACCTCTCTCTCTCTACCCCTCTCTCTCTCTCCCTCCCTCTCTCTCTCTCCTTATTGTTCTCTGGTAGAAAAACATCCAGAGAAGAAGAAATGGTTTCGATCACACACACACCCTGCTGAAGTGTCGGTGAGCAAGGCAGTGGTGTCAGATTCAGCCAGAGATCTGCTGACACACTGTGATTGACGGGTTCCTTGTTACCGTGACAACCAGCAAGATTCCACCCTGAGCTGACAAAACGGCATCATGGGAAAAGAAAGAAAAAAAAGATAAAGACACCTTTCATCCTGTCTCTCTTTCTACCTGTCTCTCTATCCGTCTCTCTGTCCTCTACTTATGTCTCTCTCTCTCTTTCTCTGGATATAAAAGGAGGCTCATCACCATCTGAATAGACGATTAACTGTGTGTGTGTGTGTGTGTGTGTGTGTTTGTGTGTGTGTGAGGACAGAGAAGCAGCTTTGTCTGAAATCACTGATGTTCTCAGGATCGCTCTTTGGCCACACACACACACACACACACACACACACACACACACACACACTAGGCTGTCTCCTTTCTATTTCTCTGACCACCCTATCCTCTTTCTGACTCAGTCTCTGACTCACCTCTGTCTGCCTCTCTCTCTCTCTCTCTCTCTCTCTCTGTCTGTCTCTCTCAATTTTCAATTCAATTTCAATTTCTCTGTCCCTCAGGTGGTTTGTTGTTCTACCTGTCTGTCTCTCAGGTGGTTTGTTGTTCTACCTGTCTGTCCCTCAGGTGGTTTGTTGTTGTGTCCCTCAGGTTTTGAGCTGTGCTAGGTTGGGGGCCTGCTGGGGGTGAATGAATGAATGAAGCTTTATTGGCAGACTCAGGTCCATAGATACACAACATGACATTCAATAAAAATAAATAAACATAAAACACTAAAAATCACGAGTATCGATAGATACAATTCATCCAATGCACTCTCAGTTTTGAATAGTAGCGGGCACAGCTCACAGAAGGATCAGTAAGTGTCACAATGATGGCATTTTCAGACACATCCAAACGTTGCATAAACTTAAACATGAGATTTCTTAGAAGAGCTTTAAAAGTGCACACTCCCGCAGACACAAACATCTGACTGGCACTCCCCCCTCTAGGTACTCTAAGGAGAATTCTCATAGCATCGTTGTAGGCAACTTGCAACCTCTGCATGCTGGATTTACGGTAAGACACCCACAGATGAGCAGTGTACAGAGGTGTGCAATATGCCTTAAACAGAGCAATCTTGACATTAGTGGAACACAGACTAAACTTACGAGCAATAGTGTTAGCCTGAGCATACAGTTTACAACATTGCCTATACAGGTCATCATCATCATACATTAGATCAGTTAGAATATGACCAAGGTATTTAATCTTCCTACAGACCTCAAGACTAACGTTGGACAGTGTGAACACTGGAAACTGGAGCCATTTATCCTGCTTGGTTCTGCAAATTAAAACAGCACTCTTGCTGGCATTATATTTGATATCAAATTGTATCCCATATTCAGTACATACATTAAGGAGCTGCTGTAAACCAGCACTGCTCGGACAAAGTATGACAAGGTCATCTGCGTACATAATATGGTTAACCAGCATTTCACCGATCATGCACCCAGTGTTACAGGCTCTCAACTGCATAGACAGGTCATCAACATATAAATTAAATAAAACTGGGGACAGGATGCCTCCCTGCCTGACACCATTACATACGCCAAAGGCTGCAGATATACTGCCTCCCCATTTAACCTGCATCTTCTGGTGAGAATACCAGTAGGCCAGAACCCTCACTATATACCCAGGAACTCCCCTTTGCTTTAGTTTGATAAACAGTTTCTTGTGATTCACACGATCAAACGCTTTGGAAGCATCAATAAAGCACATAAGTACAGATGAATTTTTTGCCGTGTACAGATTTACAATTTCTTTGAGGGCATATATACACATGTCAGTCCCATGCTTTGGTTTAAAACCAAACTGATTATCACAGGAAGTAATAAACCCATTTACTCGATCAAGCAGAATTCTTTCCATAAGTTTTGATAATATGCTGGCTAGTGCTATAGGCCTATAATTATCCAGACAGCTGATTTTTCCAGCTTTGTCTTTAACAACCGGGACAAGCAGGATAGATAGCATTGATTCTGGTAGTACACCATGGACCATAAATCCAGTGAAACTGAGAGCTAGGAGGGGGGCTAATCTCAAACTAGCATTCTTCAGGTGCTCAGCAGTTATTGAGTCCATACCACATGCTTTGCAGCTAGGCAGTTTATGCATGGCATCATACACCTCATGTGTCGTTATACTCATTGTAACATCACTCATATCAGAGTCATCCAAATACAGATCACTTCTTATGCAGTTAAACAAGGAGTTATAGTGCTGCCTCCATAGTTCTGCAATGTTATTTTCTCCAGAAGTGCCTTCGACAGTGCACGGGAGAGATGGTTTACAGCTATGAAGAGCTCTCACTTCTGTCCAGAAGTCAGTGACATTTTTACCCAGCATTTTGTTGGCCATGGAGTCAGCCCTCATAACCTGCTCATTTTTGGATATAAATCGCACAGCATATTTAAACCTGGCATTGGCAAGCTTTTTATGTTCAAGCTCTGGGCCTTGCCTAGGTCTACCAGCTATGGCCCATAGCTTATAGGCTTCACGGGCTTCATCATGATACACAGCAACATGCTCATTCCAACCAGGTCTAATGTTAAGATTCTTAATATGCTTCTTTTGTTTAATAAAAGGTTTACCTCCATCACGAAGAGCAGCCACTATGTCATCGTACATGGAAGAAAGGTCCTTCTTATGCTGAGAACTTTTGCAGTTAGCATCCTTACACAAAATAGCATCATTAGGCAAGGAAATATTGCTTAGATATTTGTCTGTATTGTTAAAATAGGCCAGGAGGTCCTCATCTGTTAGAGTTGACCAGTCTAGTTTTGCAGTGGTTACATCACTGGCAGTACTAGTCATTGACAGGAGTTCATCTACATTGACTGTGAAAGCAAAGGGTATATGGTCTGTCACTGTTACCCCATACTTAATGCTCATATTTACTAAGGCCGCATGACCATCAGCTGTACTGATACAATGGTCAAGCCATGAAGTAGTGTGCCAGGCTTCACTAATATACGTAAAGCTATCTGAGGGCAATAGTACTTTGCTTGACAGAATGAAATTGTTATCCTCACAAAAGTGGGTTAAGTGGTTAGCAAATAAAGAATGACTGTCCACAATATCAGCATTCATATCCCCAACAATATATACACTGTAGGTGCTATTATCTTGAATGAAGGCACTAATAAATGCCAGTCTGTTGATATATTCATCCTCATTCTCACGAGACTCATACGGGGTATATACATTTAGGATAATAAAACTGCAATCTTTAAAAGTATATTGTACAGCAATGCACCAATCAACATCGAGCCTAATCGGCTTTATCACAGCATCAAGCTTCTTGTCCCAGAGCACAGCCACCCCCCCAGGTATTCTGCCTCTGATAATTGCTGTGCTAAGATCAGTCGTCGATTCCCCCACTCCAAGGAAATTTGGATCAAACGAGTTGAGTTTTTCCAAGTCTTGTTTTGCTAAGAATGTCTCTTGCAGACATAAAATATCACATTCTTTCAACAGATTGTCAACAACTAAACGTCGAGCTTTATCCCCTGCACTCTGTCCCATACGCAGGCCACGACAGTTGTAAGACAGGACCCGAATGGACATTATGCCATAGAGTTGACAGCGGTGAGCTCATTTGCCCCCCCTGCTGGAGGCCCCACGTTTGGCCCAAAAGCGCTGGCCTTGCGCGGTTCATAATACCGTCGAACCAGAGCCCCTTCTGGCCAGAGCTCAGGAGTGTACATTTCACTAATGTCATTACATTCAGCAGTCACTTTAAAAGAGCCAAACCGGCTGCGTGCATTGACAATTTTCTGGCAGGTGACCTCCCTGTTAAGTTTAACTTTAAGATAATCAGAGAGTGTCTCCGCATCCAGATCTGGGGAGAACTTTGTAGCAAACACACTCACTAATTTAGTCTTCACAGTTTTAATGGTGCTCATGGCACCAGTGCCAATGACAAATATAGGACCGGTTCTCTTCCGACCAATGGTAGCAGCATGCGCACCTGAACTTGCAGCCGCGCTCTGCAGCTTCTGCCGGGGTCGTCCTTTTTTCACCACTTGAGTCCAACGTGGGGAGCCAGAGGAAGGTACCGACCCAACAGGATTCTTCTTTATTGTGGCACCTCCAACGTCCTGAAGCCGACATCACAGCCCCATCGCTGCTGCATGGCACCGGATCGGGGAAGCGCGCAGACGCGTCGCTCACCCTGGCGCTCACCCCGGCGCTCGCCCCGCGCCCCAGGTCCGGCGCAGATTCCAGTGCGTGCGAACCAGGATCAGCCAAGCCAGCAGCACCACGTATCTCGGCTAGGCCGCACTCATCATCTCGCAGATCAGGTAGCTCAACAGGAAGGTTCTCCCGGACGGGGTGAGAAACTCCCGGCCCCGGAGTATTCTGAGCAGCAGCCCCAGTTGACGCGCCTGATCGAGACTCCAGAGCAGACACTCGGCGGTTGATTTCCACTGCACCAGCCCGAACATGTTCACAGACGTCCGTCTGGTGCTTGGATACTTGTTTCAGGGCACCGACCTCAGCGCAGAGCTGCTCCATTCTCCGTAGAAGGCAGGAGACATCCAAACTGGAATACGTCACGGGCGGCAGTGCATCCAGGAAGTGGGAGACAAATCTAGGAATATTCTCCCCACATTCATTCAGCTTTTTAAGGCATAGTTTAATATTGTTGCCGTCTTTGTTCTGACCTTTGTGTCCAACGCATCTCAGTGAAGTAACGGGGCAAACCTCAAACAAAACTTTCTTAGAGGCCTCAATCACCTCAGAGTCAAACGCGTTTGTTGCCAATAGAACAATCTCGTCCTGGCTTAGTGTATTGATCTTCACAGCAAGGAAGTTAAGTAGCTCATCCTCCACAATTATCTTGTCATCAATTGTCCTGTATATCTCGGGTTTTAATCGCGAATATTTAAAATATTTAAAATCAGGAGCTGCCGAGCTGCCACCTGCAGTGTCCGCCATGACTACCTATTAAGGTAGTCAGATTGAAAATGCTATTGTGAAAATCCAAGGGCTGGGCTTGGTTTATATATGGGGGTGTATAGGGGGGTGGTGCAGGGCTGGGCTTGGTTTATATACTGGGGTGTATAGGGGGGTGGTGCAGGGCTGGGCTTGGTTTATATATTGGGGTGTATAGGGGGTGGTGCAGGGCTGGGCTTGGTTTATATATTGGGGTGTATAGGGGGGTGGTGCAGGGCTGGGCTTGGTTTATATATGGGGGTGTATAGGAGGGTGGTGCAGGGCTGGGCTTGGTTTATATATGGGGGTGTATAGGAGGGTGGTGCAGGGCTGGGCTTGGTTTATATATGGGGGTGTATAGGGGGGTGGTGCAGGGCTGGGCTTGGTTTATATATGGGGGTGTATAGGAGGGTGGTGCAGGGCTGGGCTTGGTTTATATATGGGGTGTATAGGAGGGTGGTGCAGGGCTGGGCTTGGTTTATATATGGGGGGTGTATAGGGGGGTGGTGCAGTGCTGGGGGGGTGTACTACTGAACACAGCAACACACATTACATTATCCCTTCATCCCTCCTTTTATCCCTCCTTCCATCCTTCCTTCTATCCCTCCTTCCCTTCATCCCTGTTTGCATTCCTCCTTCCCTCAACCCAACTAGATACTACAGATAGTATATACTATTTAATTGATGATACATACTACCTACTAGATACTATAAATAGTATATACTATTTAATTGTATTATAGATATCCTAACTACTACTGTCTGTCTGTCTGTCTGCCTGCCTGCCTGCCTGCGTCTGTCTGCCTGTCTGTCTGTAACATGTCTAATCAGTAATATCTAGTCCAGTCCTGCTGTGAAATTATTCACTGATTCAACTGCTGGTGTGTGTGTGTGTGTATATGTGTGTGCGTGCGTGTGTGCGTGTGTGTTCACACTTGCTACGACTGTTATTATAAAGCAGCTTGTTGATTGCTAATTTTATTCAGAGAAGCAGAAACTTGGTCAATATAATTTATGACAGAAACAAGTGTAGGACTTTTGTCCTTGAGTGAACTACGAAGGAACAGGTCAGACCAGATTCATATATAGGTAAGGTTAGTCCAGGTCAGACCAGAGTCAGGTACGTTAGTCCAGGTCAGACCAGGGTCATATATAGGTAAGGTTAGTCCAGGTCAGACCAGAGTCATATATAGGTAAGGTTAGTCCAGGCCAGACCAGAGTCATATATAGGTAAGTTAGTCCAGGTCAGACCAGAGTCATATATAGGTAAGTTAGTCCAGGTCAGACCAGAGTCATATATAGACAGTTTAGTCCAGGTTGGACCAGATCCAAGTCAGGGCTTCCAGGAAAATAAATTTGTGGTGTCTGCAGTCTGCAGAGTGTTGCCTCAGCTGATGTGGCCGTTGACAGAGGTTCCCCTATCTAAGGTATGAAAGATTGGTGAGCTCATTCATTAGAAAATGGCTTTACCAATATCTACCTGACAGAGGAGCTTGACTGTTAGGTGAGTTGAGCATTCATGCACGAAGCTTTAAAAAAGCATTTAGATTCAAGATTCAAGAACTTTATTTGTCACATACACACAGGGTGTGTAGTGAAATGAAAAGTGGCAATGCTCACGGGAATGTGCAAGAGGGCAATATACACAGTATTTACAGTAAAAAAACAACAACACAATATATACAGTATTACGGTAATTACAATAATTACAGTAAGAGCTCTTATATAAAAAACAACACAATATATACAGTAAGAGCACTTTGGAAATGAAAATATAAAATATAAAATAAGAGGTAGGTAGGGGAAATCGTATGACTGTAATATACTATAAATTATGTGTATTTAGGAAAATGTCTCAGTAGCAGAAGGAGCAAATGAGTGGTTATGGATGAGAAGAAAACATCTAGCTGGGTTCACGCTAAGGTGAGCACCACCTGGTTGTATTGAGCGTTGTTTTGTATTGTGTGGTATTGAGGGGGTTGTACTGCTAGCTAGGTAAGTTCCAGTCAGTCAAGCACTGGCATGGTGGCACATGAACATTTAGGCAATGTAGCTGTGTTGTTGTATTGTTATACTGATGTTAGGTCAAGGTTAGGTTAATGGTAGGTTGATGTTAATTAACTTTAATTTAAGAGCACCTTTCATGGTGCCCAAGGCAATAGAAAAGAGACGAACTTGATAAAATGAGAAAAATAACAACTAGGCAGGAAGAAAATAAGACAAACCAAGGACAAAAGGTTAAAAAAAAAAGGACAGGGCCACGATTCAGTCTTCAGCTGCTGTTTAAAAACGTCAGTGGACCCAGCGGATCTCCACAGGGAGTGAGTTCCGGGAGTGAGTCCCCGAGAGTCCACAACCTGGTGAGGGGGGTGGTGAGCAGTCCCGTGTCAGAGGAATGGAGATTTTGGGAGGGGGTGTAGGTATGGAGGAGGTCTGATAGGTACTGGGGAGCAACGATCTGAAGGGACTTGTAGGTGAGGAGCAGGGTTTTAAAGGTGATACGGTACTTGACTGGGAGCCAGTGGAGGTGGATGAGGGTGGGGGTGATGTGCTGCCAGGCTTTGGTGTAGGTGGGTACCCTGGCAGCAGAGTTCTGAAGGTACTGGAGCCTATCCAGGGATTTGCTAGGAACCCCGGATAAGACTCCATTGCAATAGTCCAGACAGGAGGTGACGGCGTGAATGAGGGTCACTGCCACAGAGTCGGTCTCAGATGTTTTTGAGGTGGTAGAAGGCAGATTTGGTGATAGATTTGATGCTCGCCTCAAATGACTCCAAAATAACACCCAGGTTGCTGAGGAGGGGCAGATGGAGCAGCCATCGATGGTCAGGACAAGAAGCCCCACGACGCAGACGACCCTGGGCTAACCCTACACAATAAGGAGGTCAAACTCCTGCTGTACGCAGACGACCCTGGACTAACCCTACACAATAAGGAGGTCAAACTCCTGCTGTACGTAGACGACCCTGGACTAACCCTACACAATAAGGAGGTCAAACTCCTGCTGTACCCAGACGACCCTGGGCTAACCCTACACAATAAGGAGGTCAAACTCCTGCTGTACCCAGACGACCCTGGACTAACCCTACACAATAAGGAGGTCAAACTCCTGCTGTACCCAGACGACCCTGGACTAACCCTACACAATAAATCGGTAAAATTCCTGTTGTACACAGATTATCTGGTTTTGCTGTCAGCCACACAACAAGGTCTCCAGCAGCATCTAGACCTCCTGGAGGAGTACTGTCAGACCTGGGCCCTGACAATCAACTTTAAAAAATCTAAAATAATGATCTTCCAAAAGAAGCCCAGATCTCAGGAAACCAAGTATGCATTCACTCTAGGAATCACCGCCCTAGAGCACACCCTGTTCTATGACTACCTGGGCCTCAGGTAACTCTGGTCTGGCAGTGAACACACTGAAAGGAAAACCCCGTAGAGCCTTTTATGCAATCAGGAGAAAATTCCACAAAATTCACATACCAATCAGAATTTGGTCCAAAATGTTTGATAGTGTCATCCAACCAATTGCCCTTTATGGAAGCGAAGTATGGGGTCCACTCAGTCAGCGTGACTACACTAGATGGGACAAGCATCCTATACAGGCCCTGCATGCAGAATTCTGTAGAACAATTTTAAACATTCAAAGAAAAACACCAACCAATGCATGCAGGGCAGAATTAGGTTGAGATACATTGAAAATAAAAAAAGAACACTAACATTTTGGATGCATCTCAAACTGAGTCCCCAAGACACACTGAGATTTCAGGCTCTGCAAACCCAAGAACTGAACCCCAAAAAGAGTCCCTTCTGTCAGCTGGTCAAGCAACACCTAATACTGACCAACCACAGACCAGCACTGCTTTACAACCACCAATCAGAGTGAACCAAATTATTAAACTAACAAAAGATACCCATGTGAAACATTGGAAAAACCAAACCCAAACACAGAACAAACTTAGTTGCTATCTGGCCCTAAACCATGAATCCAAACTGGCAGACTGTTAGATATCCTGAGCAGAGACAGATTCTGACCAAATACAGACTCAGTGACCACAGTCTAGCTATTTCTATTACTGCTGTTATTGTTATTATTACTGCTGATCAGTACTAACACACACACACACACACCTACACACACACACACACCTATACGCACATACAGTGGACACATATAAGTATTAATATATATATATATATTTTTTAGACCATTATTTTCTTTGTTGATTAATTGTGTCATCTTATTCTTATTATCATCTTAATCTCATTGTTTCAAAGATGCTTTGGCAATGCTGTTTATATTTGTAAGAGAGAGAGAGAGACAGGGAGGGAGAGAGAGAGAGAGGGAGGGAGAGAGAGACAGGCAGAGAGAGAGAGATGACCTTTATTAAAACACTCATACCCATCTATTCTCTTTCATCTCTCCCGTTCACTCTCCAACTTTTACATTACAGTGTATGTATGATAGCAACAATGATATTGATTCTTAATTTCATATTTTTAGTTTAGTTTTTAGTTAATTTTAGTTTCGGATTACTCTCAACGTGAGAAAAAAACAAAGAGATGGTGGTGGTTTTTAGGAGGACTAAGGCACCAATCACAACCATTTCCATCCTGGGGGAGGACTTGGACTTGGGGCAGTCCTACAGGTAAACCTGGAGGCTGCTGGACTGGAGTGGGAACACTGAGGCTGCATACAAGAAGAGCTGACTCTACTTCCTGAGGAGGCTCAGATCCTTTAACGTATGTATAATGATGCTGAACGTGTTCTACCAGTCGGTCGTGGCAAGTGCGCTTTTCTTTGTGGTTGTGTGTTAGGGCACCAACAGGAGTTGTAATGGATGGACATTGGACAGGGTAACAATAACATGTGGCATCCCTCAGGGCTTCAGTCTTGGGCCTTTGTTGTTCTGGTCTACAATAATGAATTCGCTGATGTATCCTCATCCATACTTGGTGTTCTTTTTGCTAATGTCAAATGAATAAGCTTGTCAAATAAAAAAAAAAGCCGAAGCAAATAGTGGTCTAGAAAAAACTCCAACTAATCAAAAGAAACTATCCCTGAATATAAAAAACATATTTTCAGCATTTGTCGATAGAAACAAACATAAAATACTGCAAGACACGTGCTCATCATTCCAGAAATAACAGAGATAGCCAACTGTCACGATCGATGAAACCTTGAGCTGGATAAACCTTGTCAGCAATAGCTTCTACATTCATTAATAATTGACAAATTTCATTTGTTACATAAAACATTTAATAGTAATAGAGCGATCAAATTAACGGTTAATATGAGCCAAACACACGAGGCCAAGAGCGCGCGCGCACACACACACACACACACAGGTATGTTAATAGCTCTTATGGCCAATTACTTCCATTTCAGCCTCCTCAATCAATCACCCAGTTATCAATACTGACTCAACTCACCCCATTAAACACAGGCTGAGGATCTGAGCCTGTATGTCTCTGTATGTTTTAGTGTGTGTGTGTGTGTGTGTGTGTGTGTGTGTATCTGTGGTATAAAGCAGAGCCCTGTAAGGATGAGCTATGAGCTGTCCTCCTGAAAACACCCAATTACACCCAGGAGAACTGTGTGTGTGTGTGTGTGCGCGCGCGCGCGCGTGCGTGTGTGTGTGCGGGTGTGTGTGTGTGTGTGTCTGTCTGTTAATAAAACTCTGGTCTCGGTTTACAGAGTCACTTTATCAAACTGCTTCTGAACAAAACAGAGATCAATAGGCTGGTTTACTGACACACAATGTGTGTGTGTGTATTTGTGTGCGTACTACAGTATGTTGGTTTACTGACAGTGTGTTTTTTGTATGCGTACTACAATATGTTGGTTTACTGACACACTGTGTGTGTATTTGTGTACGTACTACAGTATGTTCAGGGCTACAACAGAACTATAGTCCAGGTACCCAAGGCACTTAACAATGGAAAAGAAGAACTAGATTAGGTGGGAAAAAAACAGTAGGCTAGGCTAACAGGTAGCCTAGTTGTTTTGTTTGTTTTTGTTTACATGCATATGCCATGACTAAATATATCTTTAAATCATTTTTTTTCATTCCTCACAGGCTCATTTGCTCCCATTCAGTTCTAAACATCTAATTCAGTCGGTAAAAGTAATCGATTACTGTGAATGAGAAGCCAACCATCACGTTTCGCCAAGTCACATTAGAATATTAATATTAGGCCATAAAATTAAGGGTTAAGTTTAAATAAGGCAAGCATGGGCAGCAGTATGTTCTAATGTTTGGAGACACCAATAGAGTCTACTAATACTGATACTATTACCACCACTACTAATATGACTACTCATCTAGAAGAGGCTGAGTAGATTCTTCTTGCTCATCAAGTTGCTATTAGCTGTACTGAGACTGCTTCAGTACCAGTGCTTTAAAGGGGACATATTATGGAAAATGGGTTATGGCTTATGGCTTATTCCTGGCCTTTATACATGTTCCACGTGTTACAATTGACCTAAGTAGCCGAGAAAAAGTGAAATCTGGAAGTCAACCCCTTTTTTTGTAGTTTCCTTTTTCAAAAAATGGTCCAAGAAACAGGCCGTTTTGAAAAGTAGCTCCTTTAGACGTCATAACGGGCCACTGTTGGCATAATCCAACCCCTCTCAGAGCATGCCCACCCCCAGGTGAACAACCAATCCCATTTACCTCGTCTCAAAATGCAGCGGCAGCGCTGCAAGCCTTTGTTGTTTATGGTGCATTTCATTGTACTCAGAAGTATTCCCAACTTCCAATCTAAATGTGTTCCAGTGCATCTGGAAAACAATGACGCCCACAGCAAGCTCATGTTTGTATGGCAAGTCTCAGAATGTTACAAGCATCTAAAGAGGACCTACATCAACTACTACAGTGCCATTAGTGAAGAGAATCGGTGCATATCACTGAACATGAACGTTAGTAGTCTAGTACCGCTAGTAAAGACTTCTATCATATCAGTGAACTAGTAACATTAACGTTAGTAGTCTAGTACCGCACGCTAGTAAAGACTTCTATCTCATAACGTTGAGCTCAGATCAACTGAATTACGTTACAAATGTAAACTACAAAGTTGGATCTTGCCTTGAGTTTCCGACTGGGAATTCCGACTTGAATGACTATTCTATTGCGCCTTTCCATGTCGGAGGGTCGGTAAACTTTAGTCACCATTAGTACAATCGCCTCTTATGATTATTTGCGATACGTTGTTTGGATGCAAATAGGTTGAATCCAATAATATATTGGCTAACTAGCTCAACAAAATTGTCAATCCTAGCTTGCAAGTTGTATTCAATAAGCTTATGGACATGAGCCATTAACAGACCGGCTACAGCAGAGAGTGTCGCTCACACACCCACATACACAAACAAA
Source organism: Hoplostethus mediterraneus (assembly GCA_034670385.1). Taxonomy (NCBI): domain Eukaryota; kingdom Metazoa; phylum Chordata; class Actinopteri; order Trachichthyiformes; family Trachichthyidae; genus Hoplostethus; species Hoplostethus mediterraneus. The sequence goes on along the minus strand of JAXDDW010000232.1, from coordinate 236,780 downwards.
GTACAATATTACACAGAATTGTTATCATTGAGAAACTAAGTGGAACCGCTCAGCTGCCTCTTCCCATTCTGGGTCAGACTCCGGCTCAAACATGTCCGGTCTCAGTGTTGGTTCTGGAGCCGCCGCCATGGTTATGGTAGATTTCTGCATCAAGCTTATTTGTTTACCTTGAACACCATGGGCGCACTGGGGTCTGAGGTCAAAAACTACAGACCGGTTTCCCTTCTACCCTTCCTATCCAAAACTCTTGAACATGCTGTCTTCAATCAACTGTCCTTGTACCGCCACCAGAACAACCTCTTGGACCCCCACCAGTCTGGGTTCAAGGTGGGTCACTCGACTGAGACTGCCCTCCTGGCAGTGATGGAGTCGCTCGATGCCGCTAGAGCAAACTCTCTCTCCTCTGTCTGAACAACCAGATACTCCTCTCCACCCTTGAGGGGATGGGTGTCTCAGGCTCTGCACTCTCCCTGTTTGCATCCTACCTGACGGGTCACTCCTACCAGGTGACACTGAGAGGGTCTGTGTCAGAACCACGCAGGCTCACTACTGGGGTTCTGCAAGGCTCGGTTCTGGGTCCTCTTCTTTTTTCCCTCTACACAACATCTCTTGGTTCTGTTATCCACTCCCACAACTTTTCCTACCACTGCTAGGCAGATGACACCGAGCTGATCCTGTCATTTCCCCCCTCTGACACACAAGTGGAGGCAGACATCTCGGAGTGGATGTCGATGCACCACCTGAAGCTCAACCTGGACAAGACTGAGCTGGTGTTCCTCCCGGGGAAGGGCTGTCCGCACCGAGACCTGGCCATCACCATTGATAATGCTGTGGTGACGTCAACTCAGACTGCGAGGAATCTGGGTGTGACCCTGGACGACCAACTGTCGTTCTCGGCAAACATCCATCAGTGACACGCTCCTGCAGATTCCTCCTCTACAACATCAGGAGGTTTCTCCCCTTCCTCACTGACAAGGCAGTGCAGGTGCTCATCCAGGTTCTTGTCATCTCCCACCTGGACTACTGCAACTCCCTCCTTGCTGGTGCCCTGGGTCTGCCATCAGACCTCTGGAGCTTGTTCAGAAAGCTCCAGAGGTCTGATGATCAGGACAGCTGAGTCGCTGCCCGTCTTTCGCTGCAGGCTGAAAACCCACCTCTTCAAGAAACACTACCCTGACCCTGCCTCTTCTAGAGACACTATCCTGACCCTTCCTCTTCAAGAAACACTACCCTGACCCTTCCTATTCTAGAGACACTACCCTGACCGTTCCTCTTCTAGAAACACTACCTTGACCCTTCCTCTTCTAGAAACACTACCCTGACCCTTCCTCTTCTAGAGACACTATCCTGACCCTTCCTCTTCAAGAAACACTTCCCTGACCCTTCCTCTTCAAGAAACACTGCCCTGACCCTTCCTCTTCTAGAAACACTACCCTGACCCTTCCTCTTCAAGAGACACTACCATGACCCTTCCTCTTCAAGAAACACTACCCTGACCGTTCCTCTTCTAGAAACACTACCCTGACCCTTCCTCTTCAAGAAACACTACCCTGACCCTTCCTTTCTTAGCACTTGCCTATTTGTCTCCCAGTTATTTGTCTGAGCTCTTGTTTATTAGCTCTTGTTTTTTTTCTTGCTCTTGAATGCACTTATTGTAAGTCGGATAAAAGCGTTTGCTAAATGACTATGATGTAATGAGGCAAATCCTGACCTAGAATAATGCTACATAATGAGGTAAATCCCAATCCTAACCATGCAGGATCTGTTTAGATAAATTTGACAGACATATTTTGTACTTTTTCAAACTCTAACCAACCAGACCCTGTTACTGGTGGTTATCGGAAGTTCAGTGGAGGTCAGTAGATAATAACTAACGGGTTCCTTTAACCTCACCAGGATTGAACAGTGGTCTGGGCAGGATGCTGTGCTGCAGCCCAACGGACAGAACGTTCCAGATCATTAAACAGTCAATCAGAAGATCATTAAGCTATTGGAGATGATCATTTACACAGCTGATCATTTACATCACTAACCTGATCACTAATCAATAATGTAGGTAATGAACTCATTTTAAGAGCTGCATTCATCTCTATTGGGATGCTCCTCTGATCTCACACTCACACACACACACACACACACACACACACACACACACACACACACACACATCTAGATCAGAGGAGCAGGGGACTGTGGGAAGGAGATTAAACAATACCTCTGAGAAATGACCCTGCTGTGTGCGCGCACACACGCGCGCACGCACACACAGCCTGTTCTGTTTCATAAAAGGAATGCACCCTCCATTAGATTGTTGCTCATTAGCACAATGTCTCTGTAATTACAACCTAGCCATTACACACACACAGACACACACACACACACACACACACACTGCAAGCATAATCAAACCCAGCAGAAAACATACAAAGATAAAACTAATTTACATTTTATAAAAGCTGATGAATCATTTATTATTCACAAAGCACAGAAAACATCAATACACACACACACACACACACACACACACACACACACACGCAAAGACACACACTACTACTGCTGGCTAAGTATAATCCAGGGTGTCGGACTCTACAGCACATCTTGGCTTCAGTCCACTTCCTGTACAGAAATACCTGATGTTATAGCCACGTTTTAGTTTACACCTGATAATGGATGCATTTGATTAAAGACTCCTGGGGCCAAATGTATTGACAACACTTTCACCACTTTCCACACAGAATTCAGAATTTGTACAGATCAAAGAGGTGGTGAGAATGTGTGTACATGTACACATCTTTCACTTCATGCATACAGTCTTTTGAGTTCAATGTTCAGTGTGATATTGCAAGTTGACAAAAAACATATAATGTCAAAGTGTGAATTTGGGTGACATTGGGTGAGATTTTTTCTTTGACTACATTGTGTTAGGATGTAGTCTATAGCTTAAAAATCAATCACTGTGATTACATGGTGATGCGTGAGTGGCTTAAAAATAAGCCTACACCTTTACATGTGACCAATTAATAGGATGTAATAAGCTGTAAACCATTGGATCCCCTCTCCTCCATTGGATCTCCTCTCGTCCATTGGGTCTCCTCTCCTCCATTGGATCTCCTCTCCTCCTCTATTGGGTCCCCTCTCCTCCATTGGGTCCCCTCTCCTCCATTGGGTCTCCTCCATTGGGTCTCCTCCATTGGGTCTCCTCTCCTCCATTGGGTCTCCTCCATTGGGTCTCCTCTCCTCCATTGGGTCTCCTCTCCTCCATTGGATCTCCTCTCCTCCATTGGGTCTCCTCTCCTCCATTGGATCTCCTCTCCTCCATTGGGTCCCCTCTCTTCCATTGGGTCTCCTCTCCTCCATTGGGTCTGCTCTCCTCCTCCATTGGGTCCCCTCTCCTCCATTGGATCTCCTCTCCTCCTCCATTGGATCCCCTCTTCTCCATTGGGTCTCCTCTGCTCCATTGGGTCTCCTCTCCTCCTCCATTGGGTCCCCTCTCCTCCATTGGATCTCCTCTCCTCCATTGGGTCCCCTCTCCTCCATTGGATCTCCTCTCCTCCTCCATTGGGTCTCCTCTCCTCCATTGGGTCCCCTCTCCTCCATTGGATCTCCTCTCCTCCTCCATTGGGTCCCCTCTCCTCCATTGGGTCTCCTCTGCTCCATTGGGTCTCATCTCCTCCATTGGGTCTCATTTCCTCCATTGGGTCTCCTCTGCTCCATTGGATCCCCTCTCCTCCATTGAGTCTCCTCTCCTCCATTGGGTCTCCTGTCCTCCTCCATTGGGTCCCCTCTCCTCCATTGGGTCCCCTCTGCTCCATTGGGTCTCATCTCCTCCATTGGGTCTCCTCTCCTCCATTGGGTCTCCTCTCCTCCATTGGGTCTCCTCTCCTCCATTGGGTCCCCTCTCTTCCATTGGGTCTCCTCTCCTCCATTGGGTCTGCTCTCCTCCTCCATTGGGTCCCCTCTCCTCCATTGGATCTCCTCTCCTCCTCCATTGGATCCCCTCTTCTCCATTGGGTCTCCTCTGCTCCATTGGGTCTCCTCTCCTCCTCCATTGGGTCCCCTCTCCTCCATTGGATCTCCTCTCCTCCATTGGGTCCCCTCTCCTCCATTGGATCTCCTCTCCTCCTCCATTGGGTCTCCTCTCCTCCATTGGGTCCCCTCTCCTCCATTGGATCTCCTCTCCTCCTCCATTGGGTCCCCTCTCCTCCATTGGGTCTCCTCTGCTCCATTGGGTCTCATCTCCTCCATTGGGTCTCATTTCCTCCATTGGGTCTCCTCTGCTCCATTGGATCCCCTCTCCTCCATTGAGTCTCCTCTCCTCCATTGGGTCTCCTGTCCTCCTCCATTGGGTCCCCTCTCCTCCATTGGGTCCCCTCTGCTCCATTGGGTCTCATCTCCTCCATTGGGTCCCCTCTCCTCCATTGGGTCTCCTCTGCTCCATTGGGTCTCATCTCCTCCATTGGGTCTCATTTCCTCCATTGGGTCTCCTCTGCTCCATTGGATCCCCTCTCCTCCATTGAGTCTCCTCTCCTCCATTGGGTCTCCTGTCCTCCTCCATTGGGTCTCCTCTCCTCCATTGGGTCCCCTCTGCTCCATTGGGTCTCTTCTCCTCCATTGCCTTCAGCTATTCAATATATTTCATGTTGTTTGTAACGCCACAGCTAAAGCCTCCATCCTTTTTTCAGTTTCTCCAACCATTACTTAAACTTCCCATCTGTGAAATTTTGCTTCGTCTTCACACTCTTCACCAATGCTTTCACTATTTCTTCTCAAAATTAAAATAACAATGGTGTATATTTATAAGCAAACCAGGTGAATTGGGGGTGTGTTGGAAACCAGTTATGGTAAATTGTGGACGTGGCCAAGAGGCTCATGCATGTGTGCACAACAGGAGTGAACCATACCATTAGAGCTCAGTCAGCTGAGCCAAAACGTTAGGTAAACAAGAATAGGCATATAATCATTTTAACCTCGGTTACCGTCTTCTCTATACCCACTCAATGTAAACAAGTCACAAAAAACACAGATCATTTAGGCTACAAAATGAACACCATACAAAGATAACTGGAATCATAAAACTGGCCACCCAGAATATATATTATTCTTGTCAATGGATATCAAATTAGCATTTATCTCTCTCCATACTTGGAAAACAATGACAATGCAAATGACATGGCCTCCGCTAAGCCTATAACATCACCATGGACAGCGCTATCATGGAGCATCATAAAACTTCCTCTTTACAAACTCACCGAGTCAAAGAAATTCATGAGCAAAGTCACAATAAAATCAACCGTCCCATGCAAAATATGCCAAACCTTACGCCATAACATTGAGAACAGTAGCGTTGATAATTGTCGATCTTGAAATGCCTTTCGACACTTTTCCCTTTTTCTGTCAATTCCAGTGCTGGAGTCGGCGTTCCATTTTCTATTATTAATTGCATCTCTGCGAAAGCCCACCTTGAAAAAGGCAGTGCTATCAAGCTAGCCACGTCGTTCTCGTCTGCCGTAGCCGTGGACATGGTGAGCTAGCTTCACCGCTTCATCTACACTACAGGCGACAATTTTTGGTGCCATCCAATATAAATCAAAATGTGATTGGTTAATTCACCCGTCACTTTCTAAACAAACACACAGCTGTGGCCTTCTGTCACAGTTATGAAGTCATAACCAATGCGTGAGCCAGCTAACCTACAACCTGTTGTTGTCTAGAGACAACAAAAAAATCTGATTGGATGACTCTATTTTCATGGTTTCAGGACAGTAACCATTTCATTTCTGAAGCAAACTTAGAAAATTAGGCTAAAATTAGAATTAGAAGAGAATAATTATTAAATGAAAGAGATTAAATATAACATTTAAAATGCTGATATGTTTGGCCTTCTCTGAAGGCCTAGAAGTCCCTTAGGGTTCCCCTCTGGTGCACAATTTCAGGATGATTGAGAATCATTAGGGGAAACCACGTGTACACAGGGTCTGATTAAAAGAATATATACGCATGTTTCCTATTTTGTGTGTACACAGATTTATACACTTAAATATACACAGTTTTATGCATCGGGCCCTGGTCTGGTAGTGACTGGGTGGAGTTTGTCCTGAAAACCAGCTAACAACCAAAACAGAAACCCGGTACGACCAGTAACACCAGTGACCAGTAAGCACTCCAAAGTCACTCATTTGCTTCTCTCTTGCCAACATGTAGTTTAACACTAAACAAGTACAAACCATTAGCTGCATGAAACTGGGACAATAATATCAAAGTTAATGTTAACTTAGAGAGGCGACAGTAACTGCTCATTGGCAATGAGAATATGAACTAGATTAACTATGCTAGGCTAATTAAACAATGTTCTTTGAAGCGGTAAAGTTCTATTCTACCTAAACTAGATTATATATGGTAAACTAATTAAACTATATTCTTCTTAGAAGGGGTTAAGTTCTAGTCTAGACAGGAGAGACATTTGTGTTTCTGATAAGTTGTTAGTCTGTTTCTCAGTCATCTTTCATTACATATTTGACTTCAAACTTCTACATTTGATTGACTGCCTTTACAAAGTATCTTTATCTTCTTTAGAGAGGCAGACTTTATATAGACAGATTTGACAACTGAAATTCAGCATCAGAAGAAGTCTCTGTGATCATATGAAAACAAAATACAGGTAATCGTGTAAGGCCATAACCAGGAACTGTCTGAACTACTGACCTATTAAAACTAAAACTGTCTGATACAAGAAGACAGGAAGGAAGTAGATGCAATTAGAAGCAAGGAGACGCAACAAGAAGCAAAGAGTTGCAACTAGAAGCAAGGAGACACAACAAGAAGCAAGGAGACGCAATAAAAAGCAATGAAACACAAAGATACACAGTGACAAGCAAAGAGACGCAACAAGAAGCAAGGAGACATAACGAGAAGCAAGGAGACATGAGGAGAAGCAAGGAGACATGACGAGAAGCAAGGAGACATGAGGAGAAGCAAGGAGACATGACGAGAAGCAAGGAGATGCAACTAGAAGCAAGGAGATGCAACAAGATGCAACAAAAAGCAAAGAGACACAACTAGAAGAAAGGAGATGCAATGACAAGCAAGGAGATGCAACAAGAAGCAAGGACATGCAACACGAAGCAAAGAGATGCAATGAGTAGGCGTAGAGTTTACTGGCACATGAACCCCCTGTGAGAACTGAAGTCACAAGATTAGAATTCTGCTACCGAAACTAGAACCTCTTATTGATCCAGTATCAAAACTAGAACCCATTATTGATCCACTACGAAAACTATAACCCATCATTGATCCCATTCAGAGAGATAGATCAGACTCACCTGTAGGAGGAGCAGAGAGGAGAGGCACCCGAAGAGGAGACACAGAGAGGAGGTGGAGAGGGGAGGAGGAGGAGTCAGGGTTATTTTCTCTCCTCTTGGTATCATCTCTTCTTCTAACACTACCTGGAGAGAGGGAGAGAGAGGTCATTTATCGCTCTCACCCAGAGTGACTTACACTGAATGAGCAGGTAGAGGGTTCAGTGTCTTGCTGAAGGACACTTCAACAGGGGTAGAACCTGTGATCTTCTGGTTATGATGGTCTATCTAACCACTAGACCACCCTAGGTCAGTCCCTACATCAACAAGTTAAAGGTGCTGCTATGAGGTGGACTTGAGAGACAAGAGCATCAGGTCTAAGGATGTTAGATTTACGTGGAGATACCTTACTCCATCTAATTTTGGCATTCTCCTTGCATCAATCCAGATCCCGCCAAAACTCAGTGTACCACCTTTTTAGGCTGACCTAAATCTTTGACATAAAATCATATTAAATCAATGTCAGTGGCATCAAATTGATGTTAAGTGTATGAATATACCACAATATCACTGTAAATAACAAACAAATCATCATGCATGAGTCCATTGTGTTACGGCTTTGTTGACTGGTGTGGGCAGTACCAGCTGCAGCTCAACGTCACCAAGACAAAGGAGATGGCGGTGTACTTTGTGGTGAGTCGAGCTGCCTGCACAGCCAAGGTAATCACAGACACCCCTTGTCTAACCGCCGCCAGCTTGGCATACTGGCAGACCAGCAGTATTACCCTCAGGTCCTGGAGGGAACACAGCTGCCCCATATCAACAATCAACCAGCTACATGCAAGCCCTGTAAAAACGACAGAGCGATAGGGAAGGGGAGAGAGAAAGGTGGTCATGAAAGGAGAATGAACCGACTCTCTAGTGTGGTGAGCAAGATGAGGAGAGGGTGAGGAATTGATTCTGAACTGACTGTACTGTGTATGACCCCTGCTTTAGATTGGACCCTGTCAAAGTGATTCCCCTTGACTACGGCTTGCTTATCAGACAACTGGACCTGGATGCTCTCCCTGAGTCTCCCCAGCCTCAACTCTGCCTAGACGGCTCCCCTGAACTGGGAAGAATGTTTCCTTTCACTGCATCCACGTTCCCCTGCACTTATTAATAAAAAACAATTGTTTATTTACAACCCATGCAAGATTCCCTGGCCATTCTTCACTATTCCACAGCAGCTACAGTACACCTTATCACAACTTCTACAAAAATGTCAACATACGACCAACATTTTCCGGTTCCGGTTAATCAATGACAACTTGAAGTATATATAAAACAAAGTTCAAAACTTGATTCTGTTTTTTTAAGCATTTTAATGAACGGAAAATGTGCCGGACCGGCGCTGTGTCTCCCTCCATGTTGCAGGAGAACAGTACTAGTACTCTACTATGGTAGAGTACTAGTACTACTATGATACAGTATCAGTACTACTATGATACAGTATCAGTACTACATTACAGTCATTTAGCAGATGCCTTTATCCAAAGCGACTTTCAAAGGTCAGGGTAGTGTTTCTAGAAGAGGAAGGGTCAGGGTAGTGTTTCTTGAAGAGGAAGGGTCAGGGTAGTGTTTCTTGAAGAGGAAGGGTCAGGGTAGTGTATCTAGAAGAGGAAGGGTCAGGGTAGTGTTTCTAGAAGAGGAAGGGTCAGGGTAGTGTCTCTTGAAGAGGAAGGGTCAGGGTAGTGTTTCTTGAAGAGGAAGGGTCAGGGTAGTGTTTCTAGAAGAGGAAGGGTCAGGGTAGTGTCTCTTGAAGAGGAAGGGTCAGGGTAGTGTTTCTTGAAGAGGAAGGGTCAGGGTAGTGTTTCTAGAAGAGGAAGGGTCAGGGTAGTGTCTCTTGAAGAGGAAGGGTCAGGGTAGTGTTTCTAGAAGAGGAAGGGTCAGGGTAGTGTTTCTTGAAGCCTGCCATGGAAGATGGGCAGTGACTCTGCTGTCCTGACATCAGTGGGGAGTTCATTCCACCACTATGGGGCCAGAACAGAGAAGAGATGTGACCATGTAGTTTGGAGGTAGCAAGGAGCTGTTCCTTTCACTGCCCTATAGGCTAGCACCAGGGTCTTAACCTGGATAAGCTGCTACAGGGAGCCAGTGTAGTGAACGGAGAAGGAGGTTGTGGGAGAACTTGGGATGGTTGAACACCAGACGAGCTGCAGCTTTCTGAACAAGCTCCAGAGGTCTGATGGCAGATGCCGTGGCAGCAAGAAGGGAGTTGCAGTAGTTTAGGTGGTAGATGACAAGAGCCTGGATGAGCACCAAATCAGCAATGCGTGCTGGTGCATTACGCATGCCAAAAGCCATGACTATATACTGAAGAAAGTCATCAGGCGTGACAAACGCAGAGATCTCCTTTGCCCGCTCAGTCAACAGTACTTGCCAGTACCCTTTCAGTAAGTCTTAGGTCACAAATCTGGCTCCCCCAACACGATCCACACAGTCCTCCATCCGCGGAACAGTTGGGTTTTCTTACTGCGTTCACTTTTCGAGGATCCATACAAAAGCGGTCTTCACCATTAGCTTTAACAGCAAGCAAACACGGGGAGCTCGACAGACTACAACTGGGCTCAGCAATATCATGCTGTAACATATACTCCACCTGCTCCTTAAGATGGCAACGTTTATCTGGATTCACATGATACGGATGCGGTTTAATGGGCTATGAGTCACCCACATCAATATCGTGTTTTAACAGGGATGGACTCAGTTAGCTCAATCAAGTCCGAGCGCTGCGGCTCGGAGAGATGAAAGAGATGAAAGCAGGAAGATTTTGCAAGATCTCAGAGTTTGACAACTTTCCAAGGCCACAGACCAAACGCCATCACTCACTTCAGAACCAGACGGTGCCACAGAGGTCACAGTAGCTTTCTCTGCCTCAGAACTGGACTCCATATCCAGCCGTGCAAGTTCCCTATCACAGTAAGGTTGTAATATATTAATATGACAGAATCAAGTTCTACACCATCAATCGGGAGTGGCTACAACATAGTCTCTATCACCAACCTTTTCCTGGACTGAATAAGGCCCACTATAGCGAGCCTGCAAACTACACCCAGGAATTGGCAGCAACACTAAAACCTTATCACCAGGCAGGAATTCTCTGCTTTTACCATGCTTATCATACCATCCCTTCATTCTAGATTGCGCTCCCTCAAGATTATCCCTGGCTATCTCACAAGCATGGCAAACCTAAAGTTACTCATGTAGTCCAACAAGTATTGTTCCGTCCCTTCAAACAAAGGAGACAACGTAGCATCATTTCTTTGCCTAGCAATCAACAGTTCATGAGAGAGGGGCAAATGTTCAGCTTCAGAGAAAGTTTCCGTACTCGTGTCATTACTCTCAGCAGCGTCTGGACAAAACGAGCGACCATCACCAGGATCACAAAGAAAACTGTCACTCAAATAAATTTCCTCCTTGTCCTGTTTATACATAGATCGAGTAACAACACAAGATGCAAAAACCTTGGGAAACTTCTGAGCGAGCTCATCCGGAAACTGCCTAACAGGGAGCAGCATCACTTTAGGCGTAGCCAGCATCTTTCCCCCAGCCAAATCATTCCCATTAAAAAGGCAACCCCCTTAATTGGGAAACAAGGATGCACCCCCACAGCCACTTCACCTGACTCAAGGTCCAACTCAACAAAAATTGAATGCAAAGGCACACCTATATCTTCCATGCCAAAACCTAACACAGGAACATCAGAACCCACAGCAGACTCATTACTGAGTGGCAAAACTCCCTCCAAAATGAACGAGGCACCCGAGTCCTGCAACATCTTCACAGGGACCCTAAGACTGCTACCACGCTCCGAAACAACACCATCCATAACAAACGGAGCAAAGTCAGCCAGATCACTGGACATTTCTTCAGACATCACAGGTTTGTCTAGGTTTTTATCAAGTTTGTTTACTAAAGCTACTGGCTTTGCATTTCGCTTTTTCAACACAGGGCAGCTTGCCACAATATGCCCCTTTTTCTCCAAATCCTCCTTATAAGCCTTAACTTCAAGCTCCAAGGGACCTGAACTTCTGCCACTCTCAGACACCCCAGCCAAACCTCTAGCACAATCCTTCCCTTTACCATTTTGGCTCTCAAAAGACCGATTAACATTACTAAAGGGACGATCCACAAAAAACGCCTTGTGAGTAAAGACATATTTATCCAAAAAAACAGCTGCCTCCAAAACATAAACCTTATTTTCATTCAAATGTGTTGCTACTCTCTCTGGGAGACATTCTTTAAAGTCCTCCAGTAATATCAACTGTTTAAGCTGCGCAAAATCTCCAGCCTCACTGGACGTACACCACCGATCAAAAAGAGCCTCCTTCCCACGAGCGAATTCAACATACGTCTGATGCTCCTGCTTTTTCAACCTCTGAAACTTTTGACGGTATGCCTCTGGCACCAGCTCATATGCTCTAAGCACAGCAGTTTTTACATTGTCAAAATCCAGACTGTCCTCCGCCGGAAGTGACAAGTAAACCTTCTGCACTTTGACACTCAGAACGCATCCTCGATCCAAGATGGCGCGGCCGTGTCTAGACGCTGTCGTGGAAGCTCTACAGAGATTGTGCGTTTTTTTAGTTTGTTTTTAATATCTTTTTGTGCTCAAACACATCGGCACTAACAACATATGAACGCAGCACACTTCTGGACTTAAACTTTTGCGCAAAACAAAGGTTTTTGTCCACTTTTTCCATTAACCCAGCGTGGCCGGCAGAGATAGTACGAGCGGGCCACAACAACAACAGTGGAGACGCATCTACAGGTAGATGAAGCAGGAAATCAGGGAAAACGGAGCGGAATTCGGAACAGACTAAGAGTTCAAGCCCACCGTCCACCTCTGCCCAGCATCCTTCTTGCTAACGTCCAGTCTCTGGAAAATAAATTAGATGATGTTAGGGCGAGGATTAGATTCCAACGGGACATGAGGGATTGTAACATCTTTTGTCTGACGGAAACATGGCTGACCCCGCTGGTGTCGGGTCGAGCCATATGCCCAACCGAGTCCTTCTGTTTTCCGTGCGGATAGAATGGAAGAGTCTGGCAAATCCAAGGGTGAAGGGGTTTGCTTCATGACCAACAACAAGTGGTGCAACCCCAAGGACATTAAGACTCTTTCTCATTCCTGCTCGTCGAACCTGGAACATCTGACTATCTCATGCCGTCCATTCTATCTTCCGCGGGAGTTCAGCTCGGTCATCACCACAGCCGTCTACATACCACCACAAGCGGACACCGACGTAGCACTATCGGACCTACAGGATGTGTTATGTCGGCATCAGAACAAGCATCTCGATGCAGATATAGTGGTGGCTGGAGACTTTAATAGGGTGAACCTAAAAAAAGTCATGCCGAACTTTCACCAGCACATCACGTGTGCTACCAGAGGGGAAAGAACGTTGGACCACTGCTATACGCCATTCAAGAGAGGCTACAAGGCTGTCTCTCTCCCTCCGTTCGGCAAATCAGACCATGCCACCATTTTCCTGCTACTGGATTATAAACAAAGGATAGCACGGGAAGCGGTAGTGACGAGGGATGTAAAGCGGTGGTCTGACCAATCAGAGGCTGAGCTACAAGACGCTCTTTGTGACGTCGACTGGGACATGTTCCAATCCAGTTCCAGGGACGTCAGCGAGTTTACGGAAGTAGTAACGAGCTTCATAGCAATGCTAGTGGACACCATCGTCCCCATGGTAAAAGTTAGGTCCTTTCCTAACCAAAAACCGTGGGTTGATAGATCCATCCACGATGCTTTGAACGCCTGCACTGCTGCCTACAACTCCGGTCTTGTATCCGGCAACATGGACGAGCACAAGGCAGCGTCCTATGGACTGAGAAGGGCGGTGAAGGAGGCCAAGAGGAGGTATAGGGACAGAGTGGAGTCGCAGATGGAGCAGTGCGACACCAGACACCTTTGGCAGGGGCTACGGACTATAACGGACTACCAGGGCAGACCCCCCGCAATTGTGAGTGCCGACGCATCCCTAGCGGACGACCTGAACACATTCTACGCACGGTTTGAGGCTAGCATCAACAGCGCTAGCTTGCCGGCTAACAACAGCACCGTTAGCGCAGCCGGAGTGAGTTCTACCGCTGGGGATGAACGCACACTCTCTGTGACCGAGCACAGTGTGAGGAGGGCTCTGACGAGGGTGAACACCAGGAAAGCTGCTGGTCCGGATGGCATACCTGGGCAAGTACTGAAGACCTGTGCTAATCAGCTAGCTCCAGTGTTCACCACTATATTCAACATCTCCCTGGCTGAGTCTGTGGTCCCCGCCTGCTTCAAGAGATCCACTATTGTTCCTGTGCCCAAGAATGCTTCTCCAGCATGCTTGAATGACTACCGGCCGGTGGCCCTCACCTCGGTGGTCATGAAATGCTTCGAGAGGCTGATAAAGGATTACATCTGCGCCTTCCTCCCTTCCTCCATGGATCTGCTGCAGTTTGCCTATCGTCCAGACAGATCCACGGATGATGCTGTCTCCCAGGTATTGCACACCACACTCTCATCTGGACAGCCGGAGGGGGGGCTATGTGAGACTGCTGTTCATTGACTATAGTTCAGCTTTCAACACCATAGTCCCCTCCAGACTGGCTGGAAAGTTGATTGAGCTGGGACTGAACACCCCCCTGTTTGCCTGGATCCTGGACTTCCTGACAGCCATGCCCCAGCTGGTCAGGGTGGGTTAGACACACCTCCAACCCCCTCACCCTGAACACAGGATCCCCCCAGGGTTGCGTCCTCAGCCCCCTACTGTATTCCCTGTACACACATGACTGTGTGGCCAGGTTCAGCTCCAACTCCATCGTCAATTTTGCGGATGACACAGTGGTGGTGGGCCTGATCTCCAGCAATGACGAGAAGGCCTACCTGGAGGAAGTTGCTGATCTGCCACTCTGGTGCCAGGACAACAGCCTCCTCTTGAATGTCACCAAAACTAAGGAGCTGATTGTGGACTTTAGGAGGACACAACAACAGAGGACGTACTCACCATTGGGGATTAATGGGACTACTGTGGAGAGGGTGAACAGGTATAAATACCTGGGAGTCCACATCACCAAAGATCTGTCATCGACTACACACATTGACACACTGGTGAGGAAGGCGAGGCAGCGCCTCTACCACCTCAGGCAACTGAGGAAATTTAAAGTCTCCCAGAGGATCCTTCAGTCCTTCTACTCTGGAGCTGTAGAGAGCATCCTGACTGGAAGCATCACTGCCTGGTTTGGCAACAGCGCCGCTCAGGACAGGAAGGCTCTGCAGAGAGTAGTGCGTTCAGCTGAACGCACTATTGGAACTACACTCCCCACCTTGCAGGACTTGTACACCAGGAGGTGCAGAACCAGAGCCTGCAGGATCATGAAGGATCCTCACCACCCCAACAACGGACTGTATCAGCTGCTGCGGTCAGGCAAGCGCCTCCGCAGTCATGCAGCAAAAGCAGAGAGACTGAGACAGAGTTTCTTTCCTCAGGCCATCAGGACTGTGAACTCTGACCTCACCAGGACCCCACCAAGACCCACACACTGCCCCTCTTATACACACACACACACTCACACACTTAGGTAATGACTACACATAATTTATAGTATATTACATTCATACGATTTCCCCTACCTCTTATTTTATATTTTATATTTTCATTTCCAAAGAGCTCTTACTGTAATTATTGTAATTACTGTAATACTGTAAATATTGTGTTGGTTTTTTTACTGTAAATACTGTGTACTATTGCCCTTTTGCACATTCCCGTCAGCATTGCCACTTTTCATCTCACTACACACCCCGTGTGTGTATGTGACAAATAAAGTTCTTGAATCTTGAATTGCAACAACAATGTCCACATTAAAAGTCTTTTTCATTAAAAGGAGGAACCAAGCGGATGTTTCTACCCACATCAGAATCTGTGGATCTAGCTGAAACTTGAGAAACCCCATCTCTAACTCACGCAAAAGCCAGACGCTGTAATTCAACTTCCAGTTCTTTAAGTATAACCTTAAATCTTTAAGTAAAGTATATGGTTTGACTTTACCGCTCGGGAGTTTTTGGAGTAAGATAAGATAAGAGAGACTTTATTAATCCCGCCGTGGGGAAATTCACGGAAAGTACTCTGTAATTTTGGCAAAAATGTATCCACCAAGGCAGCATATAACTATTAAGGCAGCCTTAATAGCTCTCCTCGTTATCAGGTTCCTCTCAATCAGGCCGGACCATAAACACCTGGGGGAAACAGTCACAAGACACCAAGAGAAATATGTGCACATTATGACCAGCAGGGGGATGTAACAACAGTACTAGTGCTACTGTGATACAATATCAGTACTCCTATGGTAGAGTACTGTGTGTTATGACCCTGAGTCATAATGTGTATTTGTATTTGAGTGATTATTTTGTGCTGTTTTCCATTCCTGCCTGAGGGCGGTGCTGTTAACCCTGTTCTGTGAGTTTTCTTAGTATGTTGAGTTGCAGGTGAATATACTGACCTCCTGGTAGCTGTAGGGGTGAGAAGCTTTTCTCCTGTTTATGTTAGGGAGGGAGGTAAGATGCATGTATTTTCTTTTGCTTTCTTTTGAAGATCGGTAAGTTAGTTGTTAATATTATAGATTTTGTTTATTGTTTTGGTAAGATCAATGCTCCCCCGACGCCGATTCTACCATGATTGATGAATAAATCAATTCTATTTGGGACTATCTGCTGTGGAGCTATGCTATAACACTGTGATACAGTATCAGTACTAGTATGGTACAGTACTAGTGTTACTATGATACAGTATCAGTACTACTGTGGTAGAGTACTAGTTCTACTGTGATACAGTATCGGTACTACTATGGTACAGTATAAGTACTAGTATGGTACAGTACTAGTGTTACTATGATACAGTACTACAGTGCCACACAGACAGTTGGAAACTGAGGCAGTAGCTTCTGGGTTGAACAGCAGCCAAAACTCTGTGACATCACACACACACACCAATGAAAGCATGTAGCCAATTGCAAAACCAGCAGCCAGCATCTGTTTACAAGAACACGTTAAGCTGCTAAACGCCCACACACACACACACACACACACACACACACACTGCCAGGAACATGAGAGTGTGTGTGAATGAGAGAGTGTCTGTGTGTGCGTATGTGTGAGTGTCACAGTGTGTGTTTGTGTCACCAACTCTTGCCAAGAACATCAGGGTACACGGCTCCATGTGGATTACACACACACACACACACACACACACACACACACACACAGCAGCTCTCCTAGTGTAGAAACAGACTGCTGTTCAGACTACAGTCCACAGGTCATCAGGGTCATCGGTACCGGTCCCATTTGTCCCAGGACCGGCTCCCTGCTGGAGGCCAAGCCTGTTGCGGATCACATCGGGACTACAGAACGGTTTCGTTAATTTTTAAAGTTTCTAAGTTTTAAAATGTTTTGTTGAGTTTTTCCTTCTTTTCTTCGAAGGCTAGTGGTGTTGGTTAGGGTTAGATCTAGGTCGGCTCACGTCTGTCAAGTCCTTTGAGATGTGTTGTGATGAAGAGCTAAATAAACTTGACTAGTTTTAAAGGGTTAAAACACAGTATGATAGAATACGACTAGTAATCTACACTGATCTAGAACGATGTTAACTAGACCACTAGTCAGATCTATCTAACCCAATCAATCCAAACCAAACCAAACCAAGCCAAATCAAATCAAACCAATCTAAACCAAACCAAACCAAACCAAACCAATCTAAACCAAACCAAACCAATCTAAACCAAACCAAACAAGCCATTAAAAGACCAACTAAGTTTGAATGAACTATCCATAAATCAATCATAGCATCAAACCTGAAGAACTAGTGAATCAGAGTACTGGACCGTCGTCCAGCAGCAGACATCAATGAAACAAAAAGAAATTTCCGAATTCTGTAATCAAAGATCATTGAAAGAAAAGGAATGGAGTCTGGCTGCAAACGGACCGACTTCTGGCCTATCAGTTTATGCTCTGTCAGTCATGTGACCTGAAAGATGGCGAACGGTTAGCAATGAGCAAATGGAAAACAGTCAAAATTTCATTTTTCGTTTTGTAATATTAGAAACACAGAATGGGACAAAGCCTGTTTGTTGTTTGTGGAGTCTGGTCCGTATACCTTTTGGATATTTGTTTTTCATTGCTAGGTTGGCAATGACAAAATAAACGTCAGCCTAATTTTTGTTTTGGGCCAATGGCAGCCGGGTCTTTTGACCTGGGGATAGACAGAATGGAGCAGAATGAGCAGAGTGAGTCACTGTTTTTCAACCAGACATCTTTTGCAATTCATTAATAATAATAAACTGTTTGAGTTTGAGTCTGGCTCTATTTTTCATTTAGATGGCCTAGAAATGAAAAACAAATATCCAAAAGGAGTACGGACCAAACTCCACAAACAACAAACAGGCTTTGTCCTATTCTAAATTTGAATCCAAACCCCAACCTAAAATCCAATCCCAACCCAGTCCCATTCTAAATCCCAACCTGAACCCTAACCCTAACCCTTTCTAATATCACAAAACGGAAATCCGTTTGCCTAAATATAGACACACAATATTACCAACTCCCACGTCCACCACTAAATTTAATCTTTCTTTGTTGCTGTCCAAAAAGCATTCGACTCAATTTGAAATGATCGTCTCTTATACAAATTAATGGAACAGGATTGCTGGGAAAAATATGACTATATTAAATCCATGTGTGTAAACAATGAATGTGCAATTAAAAATTTGAAGTCAAACAACTGAATCCTTCCCACAATACCTTGCAGTGCAGCAGGGCTGTATCTATATTAATTAACCTCTCAGAATAACAATCTACAGCTCTGAGACAGAGAAGTCAAATGATGTCAACCATAAAACTAAACTGACTAAACATCCTACATGACTTCTGTCAGACCTCTGAACGTGAACCTGAATAAAACCAGACAAAAGAAAAATTATTTCACACTTGGTGGAAATTATAAATATAAACCAGCCCCCCCCAGCCACAGTTCAGCACCATGGTCAGCGACAACAGACACCAGGACCATGACCAGCGACCACAGACACCAGGCTCCCTAGCCACAGTTCAGCACCATGGTCAGCGACAACAGACACCAGGACCATGACCAGCGACCACAGACACCAGGACCATGACCAGCGACCACAGACACCAGGCCCCCTAACCACAGTTCCACAGGAAGAAACAGACAGATGATCCTACACTTTGGGCTCTGGAGCACAGCTGCACGTTTATAATCAAAGCAACATCAGCTGGTGCGAGGAGACCAAACCTGGAGGTCCTGTGGCCTGGCTGGTGAGTGTTTCACCCATTTTCCTCCATCAAAGACACTACCATACTTGCTGGTCTGCACTGGTACGGCGTCCCCTACTGGAGTCATTAGGTCTGATATATTAACATGGTGGAGCTGTATTGGTATGGCATCGCCTAGCCTTTAGCCCACAATGTCTGCTGGTATGTACAGCAGTAACTCATTCAAATACTTTTCAAATACTTGACTATGGAAGTGGAACAGTATGAGTGAGTGTACTTAGCGACCCTCTTAGTTACTTGTACCTGGCAACCGTGCTCGTGATGACAGCAGCAGAAGGTTCCTGGAAGCGTGTCCCCCTGGCCTCTGAGTAATCTGATTGGTCAATAAGAGGGGCTTGTCCCACCTCTGGAACACACCCAGATCCTCTGGAGAGATCCAGCCTTCTGCTAGCTGGAAACATTAAGCATATTAGCATGTAAACCATGACATGTTACGAACTACACACTCAGTATGTTGCATGTATATTGTGTGAGTGTGTGTGTGTGTGTGTGTGTGTACCTTCGGTAGAGGAGGAGGAGGAGGAGGAACAGGGGAGGAGCAATAGAATGGAGGGATGAGAGGAATGAGTTCCACAGCCGGACGCTCCCACTGGAACAGACAACAATAATAACTGATTTAATAATTAATGCAATAGGTAATTATGTAATGTTAATAACAATAGTAACAACATAACAAACTACAGCAATACTAATCACATAATACAAATAACAATAGTAACAACATAACAAACTACAGCAATACTAATCACATAATACAAATAACAATAGTAACAACATAACAAACTACAGCAATACTAATCACATAATACAAATAACAATAGTAATAACCCTACCATGTTTGTGATGTCACTGTGATGGGATGTTAATGGCAGTCTGTGTTGTTTCTGTTATCTGACATTACTGAAACCTGTTTCCTGATGGAAGATGGATTATAATGGAGTAATTTAAATACATGTGATATTTAATACTACAGTTTCTGGGTATATGGAAACACCAATAGAAAGTTAATGCGAGCTGATATCTGAAATTCAACAGCAACACAGGAAGTGGTTTGATTTAAGTAGTGCTTGATTTCCTCCCATCATTAGACACAATCCAAAAAAAGGCACACATGAGACCTCAGGCCCCTACTTGATCAGATTCTGTCCCAAATATAGGACAATTTTTTTATTTTATTTAGTATTGTACTGTAAAACTGTCTACATTCTAGGTGGGAGATAAGAGTGATAATAGAAAATATATAGGACATAATAGATAATAGCAGTGAGAGTGGAACTTATTAGAATAGTCATTCTTATATATTCTCTAATTGAGGTTATCAAGTACCCCTGGAACCCCCTGGGACCCCCTCTCAGAACCCTGGAACCCCATCTAGGACCCCTGGAACGCCCTCAAGTACCCCTGGAACCCCATCTAGGACCCCTGGAACGCCCTCTAGGACCCCTGGAATGCCCTCAGGTACCCCTGGAACCCCCTCTAGGACACCTGGAACCTCCTCAAGGGACACTAGAGGTCCTTGAAACCCACTGACAAGCAATTGTAAATACAATGAAGAGTTGCTTTTTAGATGACTGTTCATGTAAAGACTCAACATGGTTCTGTTTCAACAAGAAGCTCCTCTATTTCTCTCAGTCTGAACACAGCAAAAGCTTAAGCTATGAGAGGAAAATGGAAGTTAAACTGCAGTCTCCTCATAGAAAGTCCTTCCATTGACAGCCTGCCAGTGGCCACGGCCTTTCTATTCACTGCTGAAAGTACAAGTCACTTTAAAAAGTGCGAGTACTTCAATTTCAAGATAAGAGAGCTGGCTATCAGTTATAGTGAAGATTTCTTTTTAAATTGAACTCTTAAAGGAGAGATGAGGACCTGCTTTCCAAAGACTGGAGGACAGAGGCCAGTTACATAATCATCATACTGAAAAGGATATTTTCTGGTGACCAAGTTGAAGGAGCATTCTAGGATCTACAGCCAAATAGTTAGGAATGGGTAAACTAAAACAAACCATTTTTTCAAAAGAATTCACAACATAAAATTAATATCAGCTCTGAAAATTAACAACATTAGCAGAGATTCATGATTTCCATGCAAACTGGTGGAAGATACAAGAGAATAGAGAAGGAAAAAAGCCTGAAATTATGTTAATCTAAAAAATATATTGTCAGATTTAGTTTCTATTGCATGAGAATATTTTCCAGAGATATTAAAGGAAAAATCCTCCCCAAAACACAAACACTGTATAAGAACAGCTGTTGGTGATGTACGTTGCATTCCTGGGTCCATTTTGTTGTATGGCATATTTCTCTTATTCGTGTGGATAACTGGTCAACCGCAGACGACGTGACGTCACGTTGAGATATTTCCAGTCTGATACCAGAAAATGTTTCATGGATCTAAAGCAGCAACGGTAACCGTCAGGTTTTGGTGTCAGCCAATCAGAATCAAAGAGCAATCATACAGGAGAAATCCATCGGAGAAGTGGAGAGACCAGAATGCAACGCAGTAGCCAGGATTGACCAGAATGCAATGCAGTAGCTGAGATAGACCAGAATGCAATGCAGAGGAGTAAGGGGAGGGGTGTGACCCTCACTGTTCCTCAACTGGAAACTCTTGCTGGCCGAATCCCAATTCACCCCTTGGCCCTTCCCCTCCGTTTTGCGCGTTCACGTGAAGGGGTAGGGGTGTCCCAATTCTCTTGTGATCGAGGGGTAGGGCGAAGGTCGAGGGCTACATGACCCTCCAAACGGAGATTTTTCAGGGACACACTACAAACCAAGGGCTATGAGAAATCTCCCAGAATGACCTGCGAATCAACTGGAAGATCATGGGGACCGCTACACTACCATCAAAGTGAACCACAAATGTAGTATTTTCTTCGTTAATAAAGATTAAAAAAATATTCTAACCGTGGTATTGTCTTAGTTTAATGTCGTTTCAATGTATTATAGACCGTTTCTTTATAACAAGCATGACAAAAAATCACTAATATGCCGATGTCTCTACTTCACTAGTTAGTTACGTTACAACATTGTTTTTAGGCTGATTTGTGCATGACAGTTCTGCATTTTGACATATTTACATGTCGCATTTCCCCCTTTGATGGCATATGACAAAATATAACTGAAGTCCATCAGCGAAGTTGCTGCACTTGTTACGGCTCCTCTAATATCAGTGCAGACTGGCAGGGTAATGTTAGGAGCGGCTTGCTAGACTACAGAGCACCGCTAACGCTATTCTGTCAAGAAGTGGACTGGTAATGAAGCAGTGGTCTTTTTTATTTGATGACTTGTTTGATCGATTGGTAGCGTGAAAAGTATAAATTGTGAACGAATCGCGAGCGTCCATGTTTTTCTATCTCCATCAGATGAACGGCAAAACGTCACTGTGATAAAACCATTATTGCCATAGTAATCTCCGATAACAAACTCGTCCCGTCTGTTGATGTAAACGTCATCGATGACGTATCAGGGTCTTGAAGGGTTGTCCCATTTCTTAGGGAGAGATTTCTACCACTACCCCTTGTGACTCTGTTCCGAGGGCCAAGCCGAAGCCGTAGGGGTGAAAATGAGAATTGGGATTCGGCCTTGCTCTCTTGATCTGACTATGTTATCAGCTCTTTCCACCTGCACATATGCCAATGACTGAATGCAACAAGTCCAGGGTTAGTGCACACACGTGGTGTGCATTGTTGCTGATGTTTTCTTTTTGCCTGCCATCTTGGTTGCTGCCTTTTCCTTGCCTTGCCGCCTTTAAATTATTATTTTTATTATTGTTATCATGACTTTAAAAAAAATGTTATTTCATTGTATGTATGTTTTGTGTATCTTTATACAGTTTGTTGAAAGTATGTAAAGTTCTGCATTTTTTTCAGTGGGCCTTTGGTTCCACTGTGAGCAAGAATTAATAAAATCAAATCAAATCAAAGTAGACAAGGCAAGGTTGAGGGAAAGTAACTGAATGTATTGAACATCACAGATTGATGAGATCTAACAGTGGAAGATGATCAGAGGGAGTTTTACTGATCAAGTTTCATGTCCTCTTATACAAAACAGGAAACAGTTTAGTCGTTGACATATTAGGTTAGAAATGAAGGCGAGAGGAAATATGCATATTCTCAGTGTGTGTTACCTGTATAAAGTGTGTGTGTTCTGGTATCCAGACTGTGGGGGGGTAATAGACCACAGGGGGCGTGGCTTGGTATGCCCCCCTTGACCAGCCGGTCAACCAGAGCCAGCGGGGGGAGGGGTCACTGCTGACAGACAGTGATGGCCAGAGGGGGGCTGTTACCATGCCAACAGGCTGGTGACCTTTCAACCTGGAAATGGGGAGCATCACGATGACATCACCACCTGAGAGGCAGACAGACAAACAAACACTGGATGTCTCACCATAATAAACTTAAATGCATTGTGTATAAGCTGCTTGCCCAAACTCCGTATCTATTGCAGCCCAACTGTCCTGGTAGGGGGATCCCTCTATGAGTAGCCCCTCCCTCTATGGGTAGCCCCTCCCTCTCTGAGTAGCCCCTCCCTCTCTGAGTAGCCCCTCCCAAGGTTTCTTCCATTTTTCCCTAAAAGGTTTTGTGGGAGTTTCTCCTTGTCTTCTGTGAGGGTCCAAGGCTGGGGGATGTCGTGTATTAACCATTTATTGTTTTCACTCTTTGAGCTGTGAAGCCTTAGAGACTGGAACGGTGATTCAGGGCTGTACAAATAAATGTGATTTGATTTTTCTTTCTATATTAAATTAAATTACATTTATTATATTATATTATACTAATTGTTAAAGAGTCTGCAGTGTTGCTGCCTGTCACAAAACAGAAACTGTTTAAAACTGCTGTTCAAATTCAGTTTAAACCAGCAAAACTCCTACTGACAAAGCTGTTATTATTATATTAGACTAGACAAGACTAGATTAGATTAGATTAGACTACATTATATTAGACTAGACAAGATTAAATTATATTAGACTATATTAGATTACACTAGATTATATTACACTTGGTTATATTAGACTAGACTACACTAGACTGTATTAGACTATATTAGATTACATTAGATTACACTAGATTATATTAGACTAGACTAGATTGCACTTGGTTATATTGGACTAGACTAGATTAGATTACACTACATTATATTAGACTACACTATATTAGATTACATTAGATTAGATTACACTAGATTATATGAGACTAGACTAGATTGCACTCGGTTATATTAGACTAGACTAGATTAGATTAGACTAGATTATATTAGACTACACTATATTACATTACATTAGATTACACTAGATTATATGAGACTAGACTAGATTGCACTCGATTATATTAGACTAGACTAGATTAGATTACACTAGATTATATTAGACTACACTATATTAGATTAAATTAATTTAGATTACACTAGATTAGATTAGACTAGACTAGATTAGATTGCACTCGGTTATATTAGACTAGACTAGATTAGATTACACAAGATTATATTAGACTACACTATATTAGATTACATTAGATTAGATTACACTAGATTAGATTAGACTAGACTAGATTAGATTGCACTCGGTTATATTAGACTAGACTAGATTAGATTTCACTAGATTATATTAGACTACGCTATATTAGATTACATTAGATTAGATTACACCAGATTATATTAGACTAGACTAGATTGATAGATTAGATTAGATTAAATTATGTTAGACTACACTAAATTAGACTAAATTAGATTAAATTATATTGGACTAGATTAGACTAGATTCGATTAGAACAGATTAGATTATGTTAGAATATATTAGATTAGACTACATTATATTAGACTAGACAAGATTAAATTATATTAGACTATATTAGATTACACTAGATTATATTACACCAGATTATATTAAACTAGACTAGATTAGATTACATTGTACTAGATGGGGACTAGTACTAATAGTGACACTACTACTACTACAAATTGAGGGTGCAGATACATTTTAATTGTAAGGATTATAACATAATAATGTTGATAAAGGATGTACTGGATTACTACTAGTAGTAGTACTAGGACTACTGCTGCCTTTGATTTCCAATAGAGACTCATACCAAGTCTGTTATCACTACATACTGAGAAAGAATAGTGCTAGTATTACTACTTCTATTACTACAGAGTGCAGGTAAATGTGAATAACATGTAATAACGGTCTGTAGACTCACCTACCTACCGGTTTGTCTTGATTCTCTCCCGGTAAACGCGACTCACACCGGGTAGTCCCGGTACGTCCGGTCGGTCACGTCCCCGCACCGAGGTCCCCACTGAGGTCCGCAGATCTCTACCTTCCAGCGTGTGGGTTAAACACTCCGGGACCGGGGAGGAGAAGCAACAGTGGCCGCTGGAACACTGACAGACTCCGGGTGAAACCCTGACAGACTCCGGGTGAAACCCCGACAGACTGCCGGTGAAACACCAAAAGACATCCAGCGCGTGTCACAGCAGCAGCGCGTGCAGCGGGCGCAGCAGTAGCCGGTGGGTCGCGCGCTGGTGTTGGAAAAACGGCAAAACACCGGAGAACGCGTGCTGCAGCGTTCCGGTCACGGAGTCTCTGTCTCTCTCGCTCTCTGTCTGTCTCTCTATCTCTCTGCCTGTCTGTTTGTCTCTCTGTCTGTCTGTCTGTCTGTCTGTCTCTCTCTCTCTCTCTCTCTCTGGTACAAACCGATTAAAGCTCCGGTAAATGGAGCCGCTCTGAGATGAAAAAGCCGTTTTCTCTCTCTTTCTGTTTTGTTCCAGTCTCTCTCTCTCTCTCTCTCTCTCTCTCTGTGTGTGTGTGTGTGTGAATTGAAAAGCTGAGGATTTTACCAACTTTCATATTTTAACAAGGTAAAAAGTAACTTATGAAAGGCATGCTTTGAGGTACTACTACTACTACTGGAAACCAATATTCAAATATAATCAAATATATATTGAATTACCGAGTAACAGCAGCAGTGAAGATGAAACCAAACTATTCATATTTAATAAATGTTACTGTTAAGTTTATTTGGAATGGAAGGACCGAAATTGAGCTGAACTGATAGATGACCTATCAGGAAGGAGGAGCCCCTAAGTGATTAGTGGTTGTACTGATCAGCTCCCAGTGGCCCCAGTAGACTGTCTTTGCTCCACCCTTCTGCTCTGTGTCAAGTCAAGTTTATTTGTCACATGTAATAGATACAGCAGGTGTTCTCCATACAGTGAAATGCTTACCTTACAAGCCCTACCTTCATGGGAAAAATATATATAAACATATATATAAAGTGTGTAAGTACAGGACAATTGTGTATTATTAAAAAGAACAATAATACACAGCAGATAGTGGGCTGAGCATCCCTGGGGTGCTCCCATGTTTAGGGTCAGTGTGTCGCCTACCCTCACCACCTGGGGGCGACCCGTCAAGAAGTCCAGGATCCAGTTGCAGTGGCAGGTGTTCAGTCCCAGTGACCCGAGCTTGGTGACGAGTTTGGAGGGGATTATGGTGTTGAATGCTGAGCTGTAGCTGATCAACAGCGTTCTCACATAGGTGTTTCCCTCCTGTCCAGGGGCCTCATTTATAAAGGTTGCTGCGCACAAAAAAGTGGCGTTAAGGGGCGTGAAATGTGCGTACGCATATTTTACCGCAAACGTCCGGATTTATAGAAAAATTCTATGCGGTAAAATGTGCGCACATCTACGCATCCTTTCACCCATGCGTAGAGTTTACCGCAAAGTTTTTCAGACACGGGAATCAGCGACGCCCGATAGAAAGATCACAAAATAAAGCTCAGTCCTCTTAAAAACATAGTTTTATAAGTGTGCTTTCACAGGGTTTGTGGTCTGTTGTATCTGTTAAGTCACTACTTAAAACCTATTTTTATAAAAGGCATTCTCTTAACTCTTATTTTATTCATTATTTTACCGGGCGGCGCCAGGATGAAGTGAAATAAAACTTATTGATCTAACCATGCAATAGCCTCAGAAAGGCTAAATAACAACAACATAATGCTACTGTTCAAAATCAAAGAATACATTTATTAATCAGAGACTCACATAAGAACGAAGCACTGAGAGAATTTATGAACGATACCGATTCTGTCAAAATCAGCAGGCGGAGGAGTAGAAACAGCAGTTTGCGGCTTGCCTCTCTCTCTCTCGCTCTCTCTCTCTCTCTCTCTCTCTCTCTCTCTCTCTCTCTCTCCCCCCAACGGGGGAAATGGAATTAGGGCTGTAAATTGTATTTACCACCATGAAAAGCAAGCAGGCTGAGAAACCGAACTAAGCGACGTGTCTGTCTGTCTATCGATCTCCTCCGCTCCGTTTCAGTGGGCTACTATGGACGCCCCGACATACACCAATGGAAATATTTGTCTATAGATACATAAAGCTTAAACAGAGGGGGCAAAAATACAACTACGGGGCTAAGCATATTTTACTCTTTCATATGTAGCTCCTTATGCTCAATGTTCTATAACTTTTAAACTGTTTTTAAATTGTTTTTATCATTTTGTTCATCATCAGTTTGTCTCCCATTTTTCTTTTTGTCCTCTAAAGCACTTTGTAACTTTGTTTTGAAAAGTGCTATATAACAAAAGTTTATTTCTATTATTATTAAGGTGTGCCGGATTATTAGAGCTTGTGCGGTTCTCCACAATGTGGCCCAGATCCTCTACTGAGCCCCAGACAGTAGCTACACCTTTACGGTGCTCAACCTCACTGATGAGCGCCTCGATCTTGCACTCCGCAAATTTCGGCTTTCTTGCAGCTGGCGTCTCTCAGTCTTTCCCTCATTGATAGTCAACAAAGGCTATTTAGCATTGCCCATTTATGGTTGATTGTGGGACGACACTATGAGGAGTAGTGGGCGGACACTGGGAGGAGTACACAGCCGCACAATTCACCGCAGGTGGGTATTTATAAAGAGAAAACAGCGTACAGGTGTATACCGCACGGTTTTATAAATCTGAATTTTTTCTTGCGTTAGTGGATTCTGAGGATTGGGCGGACGCAATGTTCTACGCAAAGTTTTATAAATGAGGCCCCAGGTGAGATAGAGCTGTGTCAAGTGCCACAGTGATGGCATCGTCAGTCGATCTATTGGGGTGAACTGGAGTGGATCAAAGGTGTCCGGGTTGTTCTTAGGAACGGGGACGATGGTCGTCGCCTTGAAACAGGTTGGGATTGCAGACAGGGACAGGTTGTAAATGTCCGTGAATACACCCGCCATCTGGTCAGCACATGCTTTAAGGACACGCCCTGGTATTCCATCAGGCCCGAAGCCTCGCGAGCGTTAACCCGTTTAAAGGTTTTCCTCACGTCTGCCACGGAGAGTGTGATGGTGCAATCATCAGGAACAGTGGCGGCTCGGTGCATGGCTCGGTGCTCTTCTCCTCCAAGCGAGCATAGAAGGTGTTTAGCTGGTTTGGGAGTGTCTCCTGGTTGGTTTTCTTTTTGTAGTCCGTTATTGTCTGCAAGCCACATCTGTCATCAGATCCATAGTAGAGTAGTAGGACTCTACCTTCCTCCTGTACTGTCCTTTCTCCTGCTTGATGGCTCATCGAAAGTCATACCTGGATTTTCTGCCGGCGTCCAGATCCCATCCTTGTAGGCGATAGCTCTGAGCTTTAGCCATGTACGGATGCTGCCTGTAATCCAGTTTCTGGTTGGGATACGTTCGTACAGTCACTGTTAGGACAATGTGGTCAATGCACTTGGTGATGTAACCCATAAAGGCAGTGGCAAAGTCTTCAATGCTTTCGGAGGAATCCCGCAACATATCCCAGTCAGTGTCACCGAAAACAGTCTTGTGGCCTCTCATCTGCTTCAGCGGACCATTTCCTCGATGTACGCACCAGTACTTCCTGTTTGAGCTTTTGTTTGTAAACAGGGAGCAGGAGGACAGAATCATGGTCACATTTGCCAAAGGGGGAGGGCTTTTTAGGCATTCTTGTGAGTGGAGTAAAGGTGGTCCAGAGTTTTAGCGCCCCTAGTGGTGCAGGAGACATGCTGGTGGAAGTTGGGTAAAACAGATTTCAGTGTACCCGAGTTAAAGTCCCCTGCAACAAGGAAGGCGTCCTCCGGTTGAGCTGCTTCCTGTTGGTCGACAGCCATGTGAAGTTCTGTCAGTGCCGTGGTGGTGTTGGCTCTCCGGCGCCATCTGTCATCTACATTCGGTACATACATGAAACACACCTTCAGAGATGGGCAACACGCACTCTGAAACAGGAAACAACTCAACTGTGTATTTGTGTGTGTGTGTGTAAATGTGTTTTAATGTCTATAATTGTGTGTGTGTAAATGTGTTTCTTTGTAAATGTGTGTGTGTGTGTTCATTACAGCAAAACATCCATTAGCGAGATAATGACAACTATCTATCCTCTCTCTCTGTATCTCGCTGTCCTGAACCAGCCACCCTGCATTGAGACACACACACACACACACACACACACACAGTTCATCAACCATATTGCAGTGCTGCCACAGTCTGCTCCTTTGTCTCCTCTTGTGATGAGGTGTGTGTCTTAATGTGAGTGTGTGTTAATCGTTTTGTTTGTTAATGTGTCTGTGTTAATGTGTGTGTGTGTGTGTGTGCGTGTGTTTTTAGGCGGTATAATGGACTAAATTAGCTATCTGTTTTTTAACTCGATTATTTTGTGTTCCTTCTTTGTTCTGTCATTCTCCACTCTGTGTTAAACTGTGTTAAACTGTATGTGTGTTAAACTGTGTGTGTGTGTTAAACTGTGTGTGTGTGTTAAACTGTGTGTGTTAAACTGTATGTGTGTTAAACTGTGTGTGTTAAACTGTATGTGTGTTAAACTGTGTATGTGTGTTAAACTGTGTATGTGTGTTAAACTATGTGTGTCTGTGTGTTTTACCTGATACCAGTAATTGTTTCTGAGCAGTGAAGCTCTACTATTATCTGTGCAAACACCCAGATGATTAAACACACACACACACACACACACACACACACACACACACACACACACTGTGCCAACATTGACAGAATGGATTGTTTGTTCAAAGGAAAAGAAAGATTAACACACTGACCTTATAGAGAGGAAGTGAATAATGTCTATCTATCAGGCTAGAGTAAGAGAGAGAGCTGAACCAGCTTGTTGTGGCTGTAGATCCATTCAGGGGCCCCACCAGGGATTATGGCCCCATGACAAGGTATCATATTGTAATATTGTGTAATGTTACATGCATACAGTGGATCTCACTACACCTGATCTCATCGTGATCTGGGGAACCTGAGTTATGTGTATTATTTGAAAGAGACAGAAAAAGAGAATGAATTTGTGTTGTCTTACAGTAACTAACTGCCATTCAACACAGAGCTGTTCAACTCCTCCTTCAGTTGGGGGGGTATGGGGGGGGGGGTCAATCTGCTGGACATTTGATTTAGTATGAATAACAGGTTCATTTGTACCACTCGCTACCTGATAGCCAGCTACTGTTGCCCTCTGTTTCCATTTTTGAAACCCTGTACTAACACCACACCACCCCAGGTTTAAATTCCCCCCCTGCCAGAGGCATGTGCACATACCAATAACTAATTGTTACACAATCTAGGGATTCAGCTCCCCCACACATTGACCCCCCACAAGTGAGAACAGTATTCACCTAAATACAGAGAAAAAAATTAACTATAATGATACCATAAACTAACCCCCCCCCCTTCCAACCCCAATTATCACTGATGGGACACACTGGTGTAGGGTTGGCTGAAATGTCCTGGGCGTGCTTTCATGACGTCACAGCACTCAAACCAGGAAGTGGACCTCAGGAAGAGAGAGGTTAAAGCAACCAAAACTAAAATGATGATACAAATAACAAAATAAAGTTTCTGTATTTACCAACTAAACTAATAGACAATATAGAACAGGAACTAAACGTTAGCGTGAGTTCAATCATGAAGCTACCTCTTTCATGCCCCCAGCTCTGCATCGTCCAGCCATCCTAGCCAATGCTCCTTTCTCCTCCCCTCTCACCCTCTCCAGGAACCAATCACTAACCATTTCACACTATTTTTACCCACTCAACTGCTTCCGTGTTCCTGTCATTTCAGCTGCCTAAACCACACCAGTCTGATGCATCACCTCCTCCCCCGCCACCACCAGCATCACAGCTCATCAGCTATCCAGAGGGTTTAGATCTTAACCCTAACCCTCCTGTCTCCTGCCTGCCCCTCCTGTCTCCTGCCTGCCCCTGGGGAGCTTCACCCTAAGACTGGATACCTCTTGGAGTCTACGCCTAACCTCTGCTACTACACATTTTCTCATGTTATTGTAATAAATTCTGTTATCAGTAATCCTAGCCTCTCGTGATTGTGATATTATAATAGATATTATAATATATTATATTATATTATAATAGTCAACCTGATTATGAGATCTTAACTCTTTCATGATTATATTATGTCTTCATATATTTGAGTATGATTATAAGTGCTAGCATTCACAGTGCAAAGACACTTCCTGAGATGCACTGGGACCCATCATCAGTAATGTAACCTGGGGTCATTGGACATTTCGGGTCTGTCAACATGAGACACCCTCACCCAAGTGACCCAGCCCAGCCCAGGTTGATCAAGTCCCAGTAGCATTAGTCCACGGATCACACCTCTTGTCTTTGCAGCCCCCATGATGCCCAGTAGTGTGCAGGGTCTGCAAAGTGAGTGGCTGGTGAAACCTCGACTTCCCACCTTTATGGGCTCGCAGCATGTTCTCCACCCCTGCCTCTGGCACTGCTCCACCAGCTCCTGGTACTTGGCCTTCTTCCTCTCATGTGCCTTCAGTCTTCCCAGGGCACATTCATGACCACCTGCTTTGATGCTACTTACAATAGGACCACGTCAGGCCTAAAGTCTGAGGCAGTAGTGAGTAAGACTACCGATGTTCTGGGCTGTGGCTGCGGCTGCTCTCTAGTTCTGACAAAAGGGATGAGCTTCCTGGATGGGCGGGGGTGCTTACTGGTGTTGATAGTGATCTGTATCTCCTCAATGCCTGCATGCACCTCCTGGATTAGTTGCCATCTGTCCCTGCCATGGGCCTTGTCAAAGCGTGTGGTAAGGAAGCAGCCAATCGTGTCACCATTTACTCCATCAGAACCCTATGCCTCAGCCGTGATTCAGCCATCTCTACCGTGTCCTGGGCCCTCCATTTCTGGCCCGGTCCTGACCTCGATCCCTGCTGCTGACACTTTGGGATCACTGGAGTCCCGGTACTGCAGCACCTCTCTTGTTCTTGAGACCATGAACTCCTCATTCAGGATGCTGCTCAGGATGCAGGGGAGAGGCAGACACCTGCAGAGGTAGATGCTGATCTTCCCCTCCAGAGACTCCACTGCTGTCAGGGGAACTTCATACACCAGCAGAGGCCAGAGGATTTGAGTAAGTATGCCATGTTGGTAAATCTAGGTGTTAAACCTACCATGGACCTAAACTGCTCAATGTTTTTCGAGTTCCAGAGGTTGCTGGCTCCATGCTTGGCTGGGTTCCTGCCTGTGAGGCAGGCCACTGATCAAGAACAAGATACTTCTCTTCTTTGGTGGTCTTTCTTACAGAAACACTACCCTGACCCTTCCTCTACCAGAAACACTACCCTGACCCTTCCTCTTCTAGAAACACTACCCTGACCCTTCCTCCTCAAGAAACACTACCCTGACCCTTCCTCTACCAGAAACACTACCCTGACCCTTCCTACTCAAGAAACACTACCCTGACCCTTCCTCTACCAAACACTACCCTGACCCTTCCTCCTCAAGAAACACTACCCTGACCCTTCCTCTACCAGAAACACTACCCTGACCCTTCCTCTTCTAGAAACACTACCCTGACCCTTCCTCTTCTAGAAACACTACCCTGACCCTTCCTCCTCAAGAAACACTACCCTGACCCTTCCTCTACCAGAAACACTACCCTGACCCTTCCTCTTCAAGAAACACTACCCTGACCCTTCCTCTTAGCACTTGCTTATTTGTCTTCACTTATTTGTCTCATTTGTTTAAATAAAAAGCAGGTAGCTAACTTATTGATCTTTTACCTCAGCACTGGTTCTGCTCTTAGATGATGTTTAGGAAAGAAATGCACTTACGATATGTGGTGACTAGTAGTTCTCTACCTATGTTGAATGCACTTATTGTAAATTGCTTTGGATAAAAGCGTCTGCTAAATGCCTGTAATGTAATAGGGTTAGGGTTAGGGTTAGCCTTAATTACCTATTTTCCTTCCCTTTAAAAGCAGTGCACTGTGCACCAAAAGTCCAAACTGGTGCTGGCAAGAAAAAAACCTGAATGAAAACACCACTTCCCCAGGGCAAAGCCCCGCTATCCACCATGCACCATCTGAAAATAGAGCACAATGTGTTTTAGGATGGATTTTCACTTTACAAAAGGTATCAGTAAAATCTTAAAATCGATCTGAAAAATAACAGGCAACCAGTGCAGGGAGGCTGAAATTCAGGGGGTTTGATCTCACAATACAGCTGCATTCTGGATAAGCTGCAGGCATGAAAAACGTAAAACGAAGTAAAGGGAACCGCAGTAATTTAATTGGGAAGAAATGAATGTGTAAATGACCTCCAAGTCAGAAGCTAAGTTTGGAAATAATTCTCAGCTGCAGAAAACACGACTGCAGATCCCTTTTATGTTAAAGTATTAACACTCATATTGAGGTGTAATGACTGACAGGAGCTCAGAGCATTGTTGAATTAAACTGGCATTCAGCTTGGTAGGCCTTTACAATAAATTACACTTCTACTTTATAAATCAATTTACCAATGATTTAAAAAATGAAAAATTAATTAAAATTACCAAAAAAAATAAGAGAAAATGTAAAACAAGTCTTATGTATAACTGTTAAATCTTGGAGGAGGTGGACATGAGAGAAGTCTGGAGGAGTTGCCTAGGTCAGAGGAGTTTCCTTGGCCACAAAAATGTCCAACTGTTAGCAGTGATAAAATGAAGGCAGATAAGAGACTTGCTAGAGAAGGATCTCAAATTCAGTAAGCCAATATTTATAGGAACTAGGTCAGGGGCAGAGCAAGGAATAGACTAAAGGAGGATGAATCGAGTTCTTGGTAGTAGAGGTGGGTAGCTCTTCTTCTGAGGACAACAGGGAAAAGTCTCATTAGGGCTGCAGGAGTGACTGGCTGGTTGTCAGTCCATCCTGAAAACCTCTTTCAATAAAAGTTCCTAGCAAGGAGCATAGTGCCCCTGTGATCTGGATGCAGATCAGATCACAAGTCAAGGTTTTCATGAAAACCAAATCTGTTTTTCAGCCAGCTGATTGAACAGACAGCTGAATAGTGTCGCAAGACCTGAGAGTCTCAAAGTCCATTATTTTTTCTGAATGTCTCGTTAGATGTCAGCTGTGTTAATATCAATGATTATAGAATGTACATTGGGAAATGGGCAATTCTACCAAAATGGCCCAAATCGTCATCCGCCTCTAAGAAAATCATGTTTAAATAACAAAATATTTAGATATTTATTAAAACCATGTTAGGGTCTATCTAAAAACAAGCTGGAGCAATAAGCTAATAAGTTGGGGCAGTTGTTTTGAGGGGCCACTCACATCAGACCTGGGGTTTTGCAGTTGTCAGGGACCCCATGTGCAGCTCTTGGTTCACGGCCTTGCTGGGTTTTAAGCCATTTCCCACCTGCATAGTGGGCACCAAGAGACAAAAGACAATGTTTATAATCATTGAAGATTTCATTTATATTATAATTAAACATTTAGTAAAAACAATGAAGTTTTCCCACAATGCACACTAAAATCACACCTCCTTGCTTGTATTTACAGTAAAAAAAACACAAAAACAGCCTCTTTCATTTCTCCCCCTGTGACAGTTCAAATGTTACAGCTGTATTCTGCAGTTTTTGTGATTTCTTGCAAACCGATCAATGCATCTCGATTCAAGGCCTTTGCCCTCGTAGACTCAAAGTACACTCATATTGCTAAATCTGTTATGGTGAACCTGAGGTTTTCATCAGCTTCATTTTTTTTCAAATCTTTTAAAAGTACCGTCAAATTGTTTCATATTTCATATGGTTACAGAATGGGATGTCCTGGGCAGGAATCCATTGGACTTCTCAAGTAATTATTGCAAATAGTATTTTTTTGAAGGGAAAAGATGAGAAATGTTTCAAAGTAATTCACTTTCAGTTCTCTATTATTTTAGACTCCTCGTTTGGAGGGGGGTGCACAGGGGGTCGAGGTTTATTGTCACAGGGGCACTGGCCCCTCCCTCCTTAAAACTTCCTACACCTGGTTCGACCCAAACGGTCTGTGTGCCATTATGACCGGCGCATTTCTCTCGGATTTGTCTTGTCATTGAGTGAATGATCTGGATTAAACAGTACCATCATCTGGATTAACAGTACCATCATCTGGATTAAACAGTACCATCATCTGGATTACACAGTAATGCCATCTGGACTAAACAGTAATGTCATCTGGACTAAACAGTAATGTCATCTGGATTAAACAGTAACGCCATCTGGATTAAACAGTACCATCATCTGGATTAAACAGTACCATCGTCTGGATTAAACAGTAACGCCATCTGGACTAAACAGTAATGTAATCTGGACTAAACAGTAATGTCATCTGGACTAAACAGTAATGTCATCTGGATTAAACAGTAACGCCATCTGGATTAAACAGTGCCATCATCTAGATTAAACAGTAATGTCATCTGGATTAAACAGTAACGCCATCTGGACTAAACAGTAATGTCATCTGGACTAAACTACCATCATCTGGATTAAACAGTAAAATCATCTGGACTAAACAGTAATGCCATCTGGATTAAACAGTAATGTCATCTGGACTAAACAGTAACGTCATCTGGATTAAACATTGGATTAACGTGTTCTTCCGCACGGGGAGCAGCGAATTGGCCACACAAAAATTGGGAGAAAAAGGCGGAAAAAAGAAAAAGAAAAAAAGTGCCAACATCTGGTTTAACAGTACCATCATCTAGATTAAACAGTGCCAACATCTGGTTTAATCGACACCCAACACACATACACTCACAATCTGATCAGTACATTTTCCAGTGTCGGCCATGTTGGCTCCAGTCCTGCTCCGTCGCCGTTACTAAGCAACTGATAATTCTGTTCTACATGTCGCTATGGCAATGCGATGGACATAAAAAACCTCTGTTTCTCTCTCTCTCTCTCTGTATCTGTTTCTCTCTCTCTCTCTCTCTCTATTTGTCTTTCTCTCTAGCCTGGGGAAAGGAGTTGCTGCTTTGTAATTAAATCCTTCCTTTGATGTCGCCCTGATTCCTCTTTACCTCCTCTGATGAAGGAGAGGGAGAAGGGAGATGGAGAGAGGAGAGGAGAGGAAAAAGGAGGAGGATAGGAGAAAGGAGCTTCTGCGTCACAATAAATTGCACATGAATCAATTTTTACAACCATTTGATAGTTGGAAAATGAAAAGGGAAACTGATTCCTCAGTGTTTTTTTCCTGCCTGCTGAGTCTGACAGATTAATGTAACATGAAGAGATTCATCCTTCCTGTTTTTATTAGTATGAAACATACAAGAGTAAGCATGTACAGAATAACAGCAGTCAACAGGATGGATGGAAAACATAGAAAACACAGAAACATGGAAACACGGAAATATGGAAATGAAAACATGAAAACATAATAAAGCAGGTGAATTATATATTTTTAAAAAGGACATATTATGAAAAATGTCTTATTCCTGGCCCTTATACATGTTCCATGTGTTACAATTGACCTTAGTAGCCGAGAAAAAGGTTTTCTGTAGTTTCCTTTTTGAAAAAACGGTCCAAGAAACAGGCCATTTTGAAAAGTAGCTCCTTTAGACGTCATAACGGGCCACTGTTACCATAATCCAACTCCTCTCAGAGCATGCCCACCCCCAGGTGAACAACCACTCCCATTTACCTCGTCTCAAAATGCAGCGGCAGTGCCACAAGCCGTTGCTTATGGTGAATTTCATTGTACTCGGAAGTCGATAGTTCCGAGTCGGTATTCCTAACTTCCAATCTAAATGTGTTCCAGTGCATCTGGAAAACATTGACGCCCGCAGCAAACTCATGTTTGTATGGCAAGTCTCAGAATGTTACAAGCATCTAAAGAGGACCTACATCAACTACTACAGCGCCATTGGTGAAGAGAATCGGTACATATCACTGAACGTGAATGTTAGTAGTCTAGTCACGCTAGTAAAAACCTCTATCATATCAAGTGGCACGGTGGCGCAGTGCTTGCACTGCTGCCTCACAGCAAGAAGGTCGTGGGTTCCTTCCTTTCCTCCTGGAAAGAACCCTGTCTAAAAACATGCAATATCCAGTCGACTGTCCCTGACGAAGACAGCGGCAAACACCTGGAGTTGGTCCCCTCTGCTCCCTGGCCGGCTTGGAGGAGGATCGGTGGGGATGGGATAAGGCAGCAGACCGTTTCAATCGACTTGGACACTTAAAAAAATGCGTGTGTGTGTGTGTTGTGCGGCCACTTCCCCCTGCATGTGTTCAATGTCGCAATTAAAAGTCGTTCTGACTTTTATCAGTGAACTAGTAACGTGAACGTTAGTAGGCTAACAACACGCTAGTAAAGACTTCTATCATATCAGTGAACTAGTAACGTTAACGTTAGTAGTCTAGTACCGCACGCTAGTAAACACTTCTATCTCGTAACATTGAGCTCAGATCAAACGAGTTACATTACAAATGTAAACTACAAAGTTGGATCTTGCCCGAGTTTCCGACTGGGAATTCCGACTTGAATGACTTGATGTTCTATTGCGTCTTTTTGCGTCGGAGGCCGAGTACAATGGAATGTACCATTACTTTGTGAACAGTGGAGCTATTATTTTGTAGGATGCAGGCAGCAACATAGATCCCTGTCTCCCAACACGCGAAAATGCAGGACAGAGTGGATTAATCACCATGTTTTGATTTAATTTACCAAATTAGTCTGGTTAGTATATTCGACTGCTGGTTAGCTAACGAGCTAGCGGGGCTAGCCATGGGCTTGTTGGGTGTGGAAGAAGTAAGAAAACTAAAGCTGGAGTCATTAGAAGTAAAGTAAAGTAAAAGTAAAGTTATTGGTTGGAGTCAGGACTCATCTTAAAGTTATTTCTTGGGACCAGTGTCTGTTTTATAAGTCTGTTGAACGTGTCAGGCTTGGTAAACTTTAGCCACCATTAGTACAATCGTGTTTGGTTGTTTGGCTGCGCTGTTTGGATGCAAATAGATTGCATCCAATAATATATTGGTTAACTAGCTCAACAAAATTGTCAATCCTAGCTTGTCTGCAAGTTGTATTCAATAAGCTTATGGACATGAGCCATAAACAGACCGGCTACAGCAGAGAGTGTCGCTCACACACCCACATACACAAAACAAACTAAAGCTCTGCTCTCCGCCTCCGCCAGGTGATTGGCCACTCCCTTCAATGATTTACATGCTCATTTACATACTACTCCACCCCCTCAAAACAGTTCCAGTTACAATGTAGAAAATGAAACACACCACAGAAGCTAGTTTTAGGATTATTTTTTTTTACATCGACTTCAAAAACATCTTGTCAAGTCCCTGGAAACAGTTTTAAATAGCCCAAAATGACTAAAATATGTCCCCTTTAAGCGTCTTTTAAGTACTGTACACTGATGGTGCCGTGTGGTGCTCTGTCTAGTATACTGTACACCAGGGGTGTCAAACTGTGTGCCATGGAGGGCCGAGAGTATGCAGGTTTTCGTTCCAACCCAAGAATACACCAGGTGATTTCACTGATTAGTCCCTCCTCTCTGGTTGAAGGTGTGGTAATCAGTGAAATCACCTGCTGTATTCTTGGGTTGGAACGAAAACCTGCATACTCTCGGCCCTCCATGGCACACAGTTTGACATCCCTGCTGTACACAGTAGTCTATTGGCAGTTAGCTAACAAGTTAGTTTTATGAGCACTAAAGGTTTGCCATTGTAGATTAATTAAAAAATGTTTCTTGTCATCAAGGCTTACCTGATGTGATGTCTCGCCAACACCATCCAGTGCTACATCATAGTCTGTTTCCCTCAAGTTGTCCTACATCTACACCTGATACTGCCCTCTCATGCCCATCTCCTGTCACCTTAGCCCCCTCACCATACCCACCTAGCTCAGATCCCAGCAGTCCCACTGTGATTCAGGAGCCGAAGAAGACCACAGAAGAGGCGATCCTCAAAAGGTTAGAGAGGATTGACCAGGACACATCGGCAGGAGGCAGCAGCTGGTTTGGCTCTGTCGTGGCTGATATGCTCAGTTCCCCCCAGAGGAAGTCAGCTGTGAAGATTTATCAATTCTTTACAAGGCTGAGGGAGATGAAGTTGCTGAGTCATAGATGACACTGTTAGAATATTATATTTCTGTTAAAGCTGCCGGTATGCAAAGTTGGGTGAAAGCGCAATTGAGGCTCTATTTTTTATTTCTCTATATTGATAGAACGGACATTTGTTGTCTGTACTGTACTGACAGGTAAGTAAGCAGGTGAGTAGCAATAGAGCTAATAAATGGGCTGTAAATATGAACATAATCAAAATGGCTACAAGTATGGTATCAAATGACATGACAAATAGGTTATTTGTCTAACAAAGCATATAAGAATGTATAATGAATGAATGAATGAATGAATTCTCACCAGGGTATGGTCGCATCAGGTTACGATGTAACGGAAAAGCTGCATCGTCCAAGAA
This sequence comes from Hoplostethus mediterraneus, assembly GCA_034670385.1. Classification (NCBI taxonomy): domain Eukaryota; kingdom Metazoa; phylum Chordata; class Actinopteri; order Trachichthyiformes; family Trachichthyidae; genus Hoplostethus; species Hoplostethus mediterraneus. The sequence goes on along the minus strand of JAXDDW010000232.1, from coordinate 197,409 downwards.
CACATGGGGAATGATGAACTGGTCCCGGGAAGGTTGACCCATTGAATCAAATCCAAGGTCCCACACAGCAGGCGCTCTCCTGGAAAACTCCACCGTGGCTTCCTCGGCCATAGGCGCCAATATCCACCATAGTGAAGCAGTAATTGGCATCACAAACAGCCAGCAGAACGAGGGAATGTGTCCACTGGTCCACTGGTGGTGCTTTTATTTGAACATGCTTCCCATTAATACACCCTAGGTTCCATACCCTCAGGAGAGAGAGATCTTGGTCCACTCGTGCCTTTTGGGAAAGCAAAGGAACTCCCCGTGGAGAGAATCCCATATGGCTTCACAAACCTCTGAGTCAGCCACAATGGTGGATCCCAACTAACTGGCAGAAACACTTTGTTGACTGCTCGGTGAGACTACGTAGTGTCACAGCCAAACTCTGTTAATAAATAAACGACAGCCTTGGACCCTCACTGAGGACAATGATCAACAAACCCATTTAGGAAAACTGGAAGAAACCTTGGGAGGGGCTACTCACAGAGGGAGGGGCTACTCAGAGAGGGAGGGACTTCACAGAGGGATCCCTCTACCAGGACAGTCTGGCTGCAATAGATGCTGAGTTTGGGCAAGACGCGTATACAGAGTGCATAAAAGTTTATTTGGGTGGGGGCGCCCGGGTAGTGTCGTGGTCGCGTTATCTCCGGCTTGGTTGGGTGTCCCTACAGACACAATTGCCTGTGTCTGTGGGTGGGAAGCCGGAAGGGTATGTGTCCTGGTCGCTGCACTAGCGCCTCCTCTGGTCGGTCAGGGCGCCGACGCCAGATAGGAGACTCACCCACACACACCCATACACTCTCACTCACACAGACAGACATGACCAATCAGAGGACAGGAGCAGGTGGACCAGGAGAATAGGACATGTAGGCATGATGCTAGTATCCATCAGGACCCTGAGCTAGGATGAGCTAACTGGTCTAGCCTTACTCTGAGAAGAGACTGAGCCACTCCCTCAAGGCTGGTCAAATGACAGAGAGAATAAATGTTTTTTAGTCTTGACTTAAAGACTTGATAGAGCTTGCCTCTCTGATTGAGGCAGCAGACTGTCCATAGATAGGGAGCCCGGTAAGAAAAGGCTCTGGTACCTGCAGGTTTCTTTTTGACTGCTGGGATAGACAGGTAGCCAGCGTCCTGAGATCTGAGGGGCGTTTCTTTTCAGTAATGGCTTGATTATGGCCGTTTCATTTCAATTCTCATCATTGATCATTATGAGAATTGAGGGTCCTCAGATTGGGAAAAGTTCTTTGAGTAATTTAGCAGGCAGAGGGTCGAGCATGCAGGTTGTGGGTTAAGATGCCAGAACTAACTTGGAGAGACAGTCCAGGGAGACTGTGAAAATAGACAGTCCGGGAAACACCAAGTAAACTTTTCAGGGGAGACAGCAACACAAGTGGAGAGTATATTATATGTCATCATCTGATTAGTGATTTTATGAGTAAAAAAGGTCATGAAATCAAAGGTCAGAGCTATCAGAGGGGGAGTGATTACGCTTTAGTTCAGTTTCTCTCTACAACACGGCGAGCTCTGGGGACATGTCAGCTTAGACGTCTGTCTGTGTTTCTAGATAATAAAGCAGTGAATAACCATCAGCCAGCTATCTAAGAAGAAGAACTAAGAAGAACTACGAACACTTGTGAGCCGGCTAGCTGGCCACGTATTCAGAGTGTCTGGGTGCCCGTCTCACCTAAGGTAATCGGCCTATCCACTTCTAGCTGGCGGACACATCTCTCTAATAGAGACAACATCTCAATGATGAGCACACAAGTAGAACAAGAAGCCATCCTTACCCTTGCTGGTATCGCTGGGAGACTAGGTCAGGTGACTTGGGTTGTCAATAGTTTTGGATAATATCGCATTTCCAGAAAGATACAACCGCAACCGTCTTGGTTCCTCAGAAAACAGTCACAGAATACATATGCATGGACAAAGAGGTGAAACAATCAGAGATTCTACCTGTAACACTTTTCTCCAACCAACATTTTTGGATCTATACAAGTAGGACAAGCGGAAGAGTTAAGACTGCTTTTTCAAGGATGGATAGGGATGGTTTCTGAAGAGAATATAGCTCATAATTTGAAGATTTTTAGCAAAGTGTTTCGTAGGGATGTTGTATTTCCTCTACAAATCTGCAAAAGTATATTGTATATTCTCATACATATCCATTCTTTAAAGCCAGGATCCTTGTACCCAGGTGAGCTCGTGCTCTATACCAGATTTGTATTGTATTCCTGACATTTTGGGTATTTTATCAATTTCTATCAATTAAGGAGTGAGATAGGTTTATAGGATTCCAGTTTAACTGTGATCCAAACCTTGGTTAAACATGGGTGGAGACAATTCTGACATGACATGGAGGGGTCCATGTCATGCCTCCTCAAGCATTTCTAAAAAAAACCTGGAGGCTGTCTATCTTTAAAAGTCTTTAAAAGTCATATCTCATTGTTATGCAGACAACAGTCATACAGGATACTGTTTTAGATTAGATCAGACTATCGGCTGCATAAACTGAAGGAGGAGGAGAATTGCGAAAGTGTTGACGGTCTTTTTCATAATTTCACCTCCATCCATCCCTCCAACACCCATCCTTCAACCATCCATCCATGTGAAAATCCAGTATTTGCAAAAGAGAAAGACAGAGACAGACACGGAGAGAGAGAGAGACAGTCCAGTTTAATGGAGAGAACAGCAAAACAACAAACCATCTGTCGTTCTTTTTCTTTCTCTCTCTGGCAGTTTGTCATTGTTTTAGGTGACTTGGCTGCTGGACACACACACACACACACACACACATTGTGATGTCAGTGAGGGGTGAAATTGAGTTGTTTCAGTCTGGAGACCCAAACTGAGGAATAATAGAGAGAGAGAGAGAGAGAGAGAGAGATAGCTATTATAGTGGAAAATCTTCTATGCTTTCATTCTTTTTTCTTCTATTCTTTCATCTCTATTCTTTTTCTCTCCTTTACTCCCCTCTATTCTTCCATTAATCTGAACTTTTTTCTCCTTTCCTCTATTCTTCTGCCCTCTTCTCTCCTTCCAGTCATTTATTATTCCACCTCTTCCACCTCTTCTCCTTTCTCCTCCTCATTCCCTCCTTCTTTCTATCTGTCTCCCTCCATTACCTCGTCAGGTTGTGATGATGAAAGCTTTTTTACAAACTACAGTCGGCATGACAACGCCAAACTCACCCATTATACCCCCACCCCCATCAGTTTGTTGTGATGGCTTGATGTGTTTTCCCCTGAAAGACAATTATCCTGTCTGACATACTCCTCTCCTCTCCTCTCCTTTCCTCTCGCCTCCTCTCCTCTCCTCTCCTATTTTCCTCTCTTCTCTTCTCCTCTGTTTTCATGTTGTTTCCCAGGAGATGAGGCTGTGATATCGCCATGGAAACATGCAGAACCAATAGGAGCCCAGAGGCTGAAGCATCACCAACAGTTACCATGGCAATGGTACTGCCTGAATAGCTTTTTTCCAAAGCAGTTTATAACCAGCTTCTTGGTTACCTCAGGAGTTACCATAGCAACCAATGAAGATGAGTACCTAGCTCCTTGGTTATGAATCAATGAAGACGGATACCTAGGTACCTGGTTATCACAGACTTACCATAGAAACCAGTGAAGATGGCAAACTAGCTCCCTGGTTACCACAGACTTACCATATCAACTTTCACATTTAAGGTTTTGAATGTCTTCAAGCAATTATTTAATTATGCCAAATTATATTGTTGTATATTTATGTATTCTGCATATGGCTGGTCACTTCCACTGTTCATGTTCTTGTGTAGTCTAGATTAAAGGTGCACCGCTACAACCTTTCAGGACTGATACAACATATATCATCAGCATGTGGCCACATCACATCTTATGTCGTCTCTCGCTATGCACCTTGGAGAGAAACGCTTGGCATGCTCAGTATGTGTAAACACAGTATGTGTAAATGTTTTTCAGTCTGTCCTACTGTATGTCCTGTAACCCATGTTGAGCTATGTTGAGCTTTGTGGAACCGGATAAACCTGAAAATGAGTCAGACTAAGTGAAATAAGCCTGGATAAGTGGTAAGCTCGCTTTGTGGAACAACCCTCATTTCTCTGTTAGTATGAGGATGTCAACATGTTCTATCTCTTTGTGACATCATGCCTCTGTTAGTATGAGGATGTCAACATGTTATATCTCTTTGTGACATAATTTCTCTGTTAGTATGAGGATGTCAACATATTCTATTTCTTTATGACATAATTTCTCTGTTAGTATGAGGATGTCAACATGTTCTATGTCTTTGTGACATCATGCCTCTGTTAGTATGAGGATGTCAACATGTTCTATCTCTTTGTGACATCATTTCTCTGTTAGTATGAGGATGTCAACATGGTCTATCTCTTTATGACATCATGCCTCTGTTAGTATGAGGATGTCAACATGTTCTATACACTTTAAGAAGTCAGGTTCTGGTTCTTCAGACCAAAGGAGTACAGACCCTGAATGTCCCAGCAGTTTATGTGAAATTAACTCATTTCAACTGTCTCACTGTCTCTCTCTCTCTCTCTCGCTCTGTCTCACTGTGTCTCTCTCTCAATTAAATTAAATTCAATCTGCTTTATTGTCATGACTGTAAAAAGAAATCAGATTAAATAAACATTCAGATAATTCAGATAACATTAGATACATTAGTCAGGTTACTTCAGGTATGTGTGTGTGTGTGTGTGTGTGTGTGTGTGTGTGTGTGTGTGTTGGCCACTCACTGTCCCTCAGGTTGTGAGTCTCTCTCTCTCTGTTGCTCTGTCACTGTCTCTCTCTCTCTCTCTCAGTCTCCTTCTCTCTCCTCTTTTATGTTTGCTGTTGTTGGTGGGGAAAGGGGGGGGGGGTCAAGTGAAGCGTTGTGGCTTTGGCTCAAAGTCCGTCCTTAACGAGCTCAACGCTTCGTTAAGCTTGAAGCTCCAACCAATCAGCTGCAGAGCAAACAGAGAACAGAGAACTGAAATTAGAATTTTAATGGACTTCTGAATTTAGTTTGAACACAAACACTGAAACCATCCACAGTCTCAACTGGTTCTACTGGGAGCTGACCAGTACAACCACAGTCTCTACTGGTTCTACTGGGAGTTGACCTGTACAACCAGTCTCTACTGGTTCTACAGGGAGCAGACCAGTACCACCACAGTCTCTACTGGTTCCAGTGGGATCTGACCAGTACCACCAGTCTCAGTTGAGTATAGTCTGTAATAGGGTGTAATCCCCAGATTATATTTTGCCTTCTGTCTGAGGCTCCATACAGCAGGAGCTTCATCTCTAATGAAGCTTCATTTCATTTTCTTTTCTTCTGCCTCTTCAACCTTGTTCTCTGCAGCTCGTAGCCTTGAATTTACCCTCCAAATTTAGATCTACTACGCCCCTAACTTTCCTCTAATTACCGCCAACTACCCTCTAACTATACCCCCCCAGACCCCTGGATAATTATAGTGGCTCTAACTAATCAGTTTATTAGACAATCTCTTCATCACGCTGAAATGATCAATTGAAGTCTATTCTATCTTCCATCTTCCATCATCAGATGAATTACAATGTAATTAATATCGATTCAATATTTAAACATTAACACCCAATTTCTAATCAGCAATGTTTTGTATATATAATCAATAATATCTCATTTTGGACTGAATCTCCCAGTGTAAGTGATTTTATTGTTTTTCAATACACATTTATTCTGACATCACATGATCTCAGAATACTGAGAGATTCTGTCCAATCCCATGGTGCATTGGTGATGATGACATGATGATGTAATTAATGATCAGCTTATTAGTTAATGATCAGTTTATTAGAATGTGACCTCTAGTTGATCAGCTGCCTTCACCTCTTCTATGTAGAATACAATAACGCTAGCTAACTAGCTAATAGCATATTACATATATAGAATACAATAATGTTAGCTAACTAGCTTATAGCATATTACATATATAGAATACAATAATGTTAGCTATCTAGCTTATAGCATATTACATGGAATACAGTAACGTTAGCTAACTAGCTTCTAGCATATTACATAAAATACAGTAATATTAGCTAATATAGCTTATAGCATATTACATATATAGAAAACAATAACATTAGCTAACTAACTTATAGCATATTACATACATAAAATACAGTAACATTAGCTAACTAGCTAATAGCATATTACATACGTAGAAGCACTGCTGATATAACAACAATCACAAAAAATGTGATTTATTGTGATTTATAATAAAAGATCACAGATAAAGAACCATTATACACTATTACTGCTACTCATACCACAGTACTGTGAATACTATCTACTTACTTCTACAACTACTACTTTTATCACAGAAACACTATTAGAACTTACCGCAGTACTAGAATTACAGATACACAGGAAGTGACCGAGGGCTCTGTTATAATGAGGAAAATTCTATCCTGACCTGCATGACTGACACACACACACACACACACACACACACACACACACACACACACACACACACACAAACAAACACACACACCCTGCTGTCTGGCAGAGTAAAAGACAATTATAACATGTTTTCAGGCAATACACATAATTCTGATACAATGACTCAGGCAATACACACCCACTACACTGATCACAACACACACACACACACACACACCATACACTGATTACAACACACACTGTCATTACAACATGGTCTCAGGCAACTAACTCTGCTGTCCCTCTCTGCACACACTGATACACTCAGGAGAAACATGGAGACGAGAAATGATCATTTGTAGCATTTTACATCAGTTAGCATGCTGGCGTGTTGTTTTACATCAGTTAGCATGCTGGCGTGTTGTGTTTTACACCAGTTAGCATGCTGGCGTGTTGTGTGTTGTGTTTTACACCAGTTAGCATGCTGGCGTGTTGTGTTTTACATCAGTTAGCATGCTGGCGTGTTGTGTTTTACACCAGTTAGCATGCTGGCGTGTTGTGTTTTACATCAGTTAGCATGCTGGCGTGTTATGTTTTACACCAGTTAGCATGCTGGCGTGTTGTGTTTTACACCAGTTAGCATGCTGGCGTGTTGTGTTTTACACCAGTTAGCATGCTGGTGTGTTGTGTTCTAAACCAGTTAGTTGTCAGGGACCCCAGATATTCAAGACATGTGCAGCTCTTGGTTCAAGGCCTTGCTGGGTTTTAAGCCGTGTGTGTGTAATGCAATATGATTGGCTGACAACCTGTTGCTGCTCCAGTAGAGTTGACATATTTCTGACAGAAGCTACACGCACACACACACGCCGCAGTCACACTTATTTAATTTACACAGACATATTTATAGAGTGCCAGACAGAGAGAGAGAGAGACAGACAGACAGACAGACATAGAGAGAAAGACAGACAGGCAGAGAGAAAGACAGACAAACAGAGAGAAAGACAGACAGACAGGTCTCTCTGATCCAGATTTCTAAACTAGGAGCTTTTATAGAAGATCTGGAGGAGGAAGGGAAAATGGCCACCATTAATTTTCTTCCTGGTTTACTTCTGAGCTGTGCAGCCAATGGAACAAGCACAGAGGGGGAGGAGACAGTCTGAGGGGGAGGAGACAGTCTGATGGGGGAGGAGACAGTCTGATGGGGGAGGAGACCGTTTGAGGGGGAGGAGACAGTCTGATGGGGGAGGAGACCGTTTATGGGGGAGGAGACAGTCTGGTGGGGGAGGAGACAGTCTGGTGGGGGAGGAGACAGTTTGCTTTGCTTGCATGGTTTTGTGTTGCACACAGTCTTCATCAAGCCATTGATCATTGATCATTGATCTGAAGAATGTTTATGGTCTGAGCTATAAAAACATCTCTGGAAAATATGATCCAAATGATCTAATGATAATGATCTAATGATAATGATCTATATAATGATAATGATCTATATAATGATAATGATCTAATGATAATGATCTCATGATAATGATCTATATAATGATAATGATCTATATAATGATCTAATGATAATGATCTATATAATGATAATGATCTATATAATGATAATGATCTAATGATAATGATCTCATGATAATGATCTATATAATGATAATGATCTATATAATGATCTAATGATAATGATCTAATGACAATGATCTAATGATAATGATCTATATAATGATAATGATCTAATAATGATCTAATGATAATGATCTATATAATGATAATGATCTGATAATGATCTATATAATGATAATGATCTATATAATGATAATAATAAAATGATAATGATATAATGATAATGATCTATATAATGATAGAAAAAAGAGGTATTCTACTTTTACATTGTATTTTGTTTTTCATTTTTATATTCTCTGCTGTACAACTTCCTTTTGAGTGTCTGCTCCTCATGTGAAGGAAAAACTCCCCCATGGTCTTATAATGTTCTTTTACAATACAGCCTGCAGAACCAGTGGACCTTCCTGTCCTACCTGTAGTGTCTAGACAGCCTGCAGAACCAGTGGACCTTCCTGTCCTACCTGTAGTGTCTAGACAGCCTGCAGAACCAGTGGACCTTCCTGTCCTACCTGTAGTGTCTAGACAGCCTGCAGAACCAGTGGACCTTCCTGTCCTACCTGTAGTGTCTAGACAGCCTGCAGAACCAGTGGAAGGCAGATTTGAAGAAGTGGGTTTTGAGGGTTTTGGGGGTTTTGAGGGTTTTGATGGTTTTGGAGGTTTTGGAGGTTTTGGGGGTTTTGAGGGTTTTGGGGGTTTTGAGGGCATTCTTGAAGGACGGCAGGGTGTTGGTCTTGTGGCTAGGGAGAGCGTTCCAGAGGTCCGGGGCTTGGTGCTTGGAGTTTGGGACGATGATGAGGATTTCAGATTGCAGTTAAGTTCATAATTTGGGTGGGACATCCAGATCTGATGATCCCAGTAACCAGCAGCTCAGTCAGCGTCATCGTAGGAGTGGGAGACCATGAGGACAACAACACTGACCTGGGAACAGGTAGGAGACACACCCACACACACCCTGTGTGTAGGACTGGTGATAGTGTGTGTTTCTATGTTTTTTCATAATGTGTGGAAACTCTGGAGTTGGTGAAACAGGATCAACTGCAGCCCGTTGCTAGTTTGACATGAAGCAGGTTAACTAGTCTGACAGATCACTAGACTAGGTCATTTTAAAGCAGTATATTGATATATTGATCTCTCTGCTGTCAGGACCATCCAGCTGATGGATGACGGAGCTCCTGAAGCTGGGCCAGACTGGAAGCTGCTTCTAGACAGTATGGATTATTATTTCATTATATTTCTTGATTTCATTTCCAATAGATTTGCAAAGAAAAGGCAGAAAAATCATTTTAAAATCTCATTTGACTCCATTTTGAATTGAGGCTCCAAAGCAACACTATTAAAGCGTCTATCTAGATGTTTAATACTGAGGACCAAGTGGAGATCAGATTTCACTGAAACGTCTCACCAGATCTGTGATCTACTGTAATCCACTTGTACACACACAGATGAGTATTAATGTAGTTCAGTGAAGCAGCAGGTTCATCTACTGATGGTTCTATTAGATTCTATTATAAACTGTCAGTCTGACACACACACCTTTCTCTCCCTTCCACAGAAAGAGAGAGAACAAGGTTAAATGCTGAAAGGAAGAGGTGAAATGAGGAGAAAATAGAGGAGAAGAGGTTATCTCTCTTTTATGATGAAAATATAGCCTCCACCCATTAGGAGGAGGACTAAGGAGAAGAGAGAGGGGGTAGGAAGGAGGGAGGGAGGTAGAAAAGATGGAGGCAGCTGAGAGGAGGGAGGAAGTGCATGGAGGAAAGTGACAGAGATTGTTGGTCTTCCTGGTGTGTAACCTGAAGTCAAACTGGAGCTCTGGTAGGCTGAACAAGTAATGCTAGCCTGCTAGCCTGCTAGCCTGCCTACCCACAACATCCCAGTTGACCTTCGATCTGAGCCAGTGTTCAGTATGAAAGAGCCAATCAGGATGAACCAAAGTGTCCTGGTTTCATCACTCTGGAGGAACTAAAGGTTTGTCTTCTCCCAGAGCTGCTGGTATTGTTAGCTGTCTCTCTGCCTGTCTGCCTCTCTCTCTCTGCCTGTCTGTCTCTCTCTCTCCCTGGCTGTCTCTCTCTCTCCCTGGCTGTCTGTCTGTGTGTATACAGTGGTTAATGAGAGATGACGTGCTTCAATGCATCTTAATCACATCCTACTAATTAATGTCTGTTGTAATTAGAACAGAGAGGCTATTGGCTCCTCACTGACAGCTCATTACTGGGACTAACGAGCCCATGTTTGTGTGTGTGTGTGTGTGTGTGTGTGTGTGTGTGTGTGTGTCACCAGAGGGCTCAACATTGGCAGTTGAACTTTCATTCTCCTATAGAAGCTCCTGCATGAACATGTACATTTGTAGAAAAGGGAAAATGCCTTTAATGGAACCAAACCAAAAACTCAGTTTATATAGACTGATTAATTGTGATCACAGGTGATCTCTGGGAAATGCAGTGAGAAACACCACAGCAATGAGGCTGAGAGACAAAGATGGAGACTCAAAGAGCTCCAAGAGTACCACAGTATAGACGGTAACAATACATGTCATCTATATAGACGGTAACAGTGTGTATTTTATCTTCTGAACGGCTTGACTTATCTAGAAGAGGCTGAGTAGATTCTTCTTGCTCATCAAGTTGCTATTAGCTGTACTTAGACTGCTTCAGTACTAGTACTATCAATAGTCTATTGTTAGCTGCTAGTTGGTCAGTTCCTGTTTGTGTCATAGCCCCTATTGAAGGTAGTTTCACCCAAGCTAGGCCAATTGCCTTGCTAATTGTCTGGGAGGGGCCTGCACTCCTGGCAGACAATTAGCAATCAGTGGAAGCAGTCTAATGCCGGGATCAGACTACATGATATTTGTGTCTGTTACTGTGTCAGATTAGGCGATATAGAGTGATAAATTCGTGCCGTGTCTTGGCCGACAGACATGACAGACTACACGTTGGTCACCGACCAATAATCGCTTGCTAACGTGTGTGATGTCATCGGAAAGCAGGTGCTAGGCAACGAGAATGTAAACAAACAATGGCGTCCGAAGTGGTATGCATGACATTGGCTGTCTTGTGTTCCGAAAAGCCTAAAAAAAAGACAAAACAACTGTGGACCGGTTCTTGGGTCGCATGAAGAGAACAGTATGGGTTGTCAATCCTCCTTCACCCCCTTCTCATGACCCATCCATCACTGTCACTTGCTCTGCTGTTTTTAACCAGTTTGAGCCTGTGTCTCTTTCTCCATTTTTCCAATTTTTGACCCATTTCCAAACTCCCGTTTCTGTCCAAAATTTTGGAGAGTTGTTCTTATACAATTGCAGTCCTTTTTAGACAAGCATGGCATTCTAGAGGTGTTCCAGTCTGGTTTTAAAGCCCTTCATAGCACAGAGTCTGCACTTTTAAAAGTTTTTAACGATCTTTTATTAGCTATTGACTCCGGGGACTCCGCCCTTCTTATGCTTTTAGATCTCACAGCTGCATTCGGCACAGTATACCATAGTATCCACTGTGTTGGCATTAAAGGCACTGCTCTGGAGTGGTTCAGGTCATACCTGTCTGAAAGAAGTTTTTCTGTCAGCCTTGGTGACTCTGTATCCTCCTCAGCGCCTCTCCCCTGTGGAGTCCCTCAGGGTTCCAATCTTGGGCCAATCCTTTTTTCCCTTTATTTGCTCCCCTTAGGGCAGGTCTATTCAATTGGCGGCCCGCGGGCCACATCCGGCCCAGAAGCAACCTCTGAGTGGCCCAGCGAGCTTGCATTAAATAGGCTATTTTAATAGCTATTTTAATTGTAATATTTTGTATATTTTATAAAAAATATTTGTTAATAGCAATGTTATTATGTAGCCTAAATAGTTACAGCACTGCAAGCTTAGTCTAAAATCCATAAGCAGGAAGATTTGTTTTCCTCCGCTCACGAAGCAAAACCAGCATGAGAAACAATCAGGATCTCTCTCACAAATCAATGTTTTCTCATGTGACGCAATTCCGATCGCTTAGTAGCTTTTCTAAACATCTGGCTATTGACAGCGAAGTTTTGGAGTGATGTGAACGTGCACCAGTTCCCTAACGTTAAGAAGGTAGCGATCGTTGTGCTCAGTATGTTTGGATCAACATTGTGACAAGGTGCCACATCACTGGGGTCCGTGACAGACAGAGACATAAGCAGGTGGAGAGTTTAATGGCCAGCATGGCCGTTTAATTACATCCCAGCAATAACAACCCCCGGGTCTTGTCTCCTCCGCCGCTTTCTCGCTATTCAGGATCCAGGGCGTTGACATCTTACGAGCCAAAAGTCACTGCTCTCCTTCAGAACAAAAAATGTCACTTCTCCCACTAAGAAAGTCATGTCAGCAGGTAGGCTACCCTTTGTTGTAGTTTTATTTTATTTTAGAAATGCACCTGACTTTTTTCTTTTTTAGACCTGCAGTTAACTGTACATATCAACATAATGTGGGATGTGTAAACAAGCCTAATCACACATGTCCTGGGGCCTCATTTATAAAGGTTGCTGCGCACAAAAAAGTGGCGTTAAGGGGCGTGAAATGTGCGTACGCATATTTTACCGCAAACGTCCGGATTTATAGAAAAATTCTATGCGGTAAAATGTGCGCACATCTACGCATCCTTTCACCCATGCGTAGAGTTTACCGCAAAGTTTTTCAGACACGGGAATCAGCGACGCCCGATAGAAAGATCACAAAATAAAGCTCAGTCCTCTTAAAAACATAGTTTTATAAGTGTGCTTTCACAGGGTTTGTGGTCTGTTGTATCTGTTAAGTCACTACTTAAAACCTATTTTTATAAAAGGCATTCTCTTAACTCTTATTTTATTCATTATTTTACCGGGCGGCGCCAGGATGAAGTGAAATAAAACTTATTGATCTAACCATGCAACAGCCTCAGAAAGGCTAAATAACAACAACATAATGCTACTGTTCAAAATCAAAGAATACATTTATTAATCAGAGACTCACATAAGAACGGAGCACAGAGAATTTATGAACGACAACGATTCTGTCAAAATCAGCAGGCGGAGGAGTAGAAACAGCAGTTTGCGGCTTGCCTCTCTCTCTCTCTCTCTCTCTCTCTCTCTCTCTCTCTCTCTCTCTCTCTCTCTCTCTCTCTCTCCAACGGGGGAAATGGAATTAGGGCTGTAAATTGTATTTACCACCATGAAAAGCAAGCAGGATGAGAAACCGAACTAAGCGACGTGTCTGTCTATCGATCTCCTCCGCTCCGTTTCAGTGGGCTACTATGGACGCCCCAACATACACCAATGGAAATATTTGTCTATAGATACATAAAGCTTAAACAGAGGAGGCAAAAATACAACTACGGGGCTAAGCATATTTTACTCTTTCATATGTAGCTCCTTATGCTCAATGTTGTGTAACTTTAAACTGTTTTTAAATTGTTTTTATCATTTTGTTCATCATCAGTTTGTCTCCCATTTTTCTTTTTGTCCTCTAAAGCACTTTGTAACTTTGTTTTGAAAAGTGCTATATAACAAAAGTTTATTTCTATTATTATTAAGGTGCCGGATTATTAGAGCTTGTGCGGTTCTCCACAATGTGGCACAGATCCTCTACTGAGCCCCAGACAGTAGCTACACCTTTACGGTGCTCAACCTCACTGATGAGCCTCAACCTCACTGATGAGCCTCAACCTCACTGATGAGCCTCAACCTCACTGATGAGCCTCGATCTTGCACTCCGCAAATTTCGGCTTTCTTGCAGCTGGCGTCTCTCAGTCTTTCCCTCATTGATAGTCAACAAAGGCTCCTTAACAACGTCGGCATATTCATGACCTATTTAGCATTGCCCATTTATGGTTGATTGTGGGACGACACTATGAGGAGTAGTGGGCGGACACTGGGAGGAGTACACGGCCGCACAATTCACCGCAGGTGGGTATTTATAAAGAGAAAACTGCGTACAGGTGTGTACCGCACGGTTTTATAAATCTGAATTTTTTCTTGCGTTAGTGGATTCTGAGGTTTGGGCGGACGCAATGTTCTACGCAATGTTCTACGCAAAGTTTTATAAATGAGGCCCCTGGTGATTTTAAACGAACGCATTTGTTATGTTCCCTCAGTGTGCAGTAGGAGGCGTTGTGATATGCCTGTGTGTGTGTGTGTGTGTGTGTGTGTGTGTGTGTGTGTGTGTGTTATTGATTACTGTTATTGTCACTTGTTATGGTTCTGTGCATTGATAGCATTGATGGCTCTTTTATTCTGTTTCTGCACTTTGTGATGTGCCTCGGTCAGATATATGACCAAAAATATTTTTTATTTCAAAAGTGAAACAATAAACATTGTTATTTTTTACTACATTAATTTGCGTTTGTTTAAAATGTGTCATTACCAAAAGCTAAAAAAGGTTTTAAATAGGCTGCTGAAAATGTCTGGCCCATCTACATTTCCTGGTTTTAAAATCTGGCCCAATTGAATTTGTAATTGAATAGCCCTGCCTTAGGGTCTATTTTTAGAAAGTATGGCATCTCGTTCCACTGTTACGCAGATGACACACAGATTTACTTGCCTTTAAAATGGAAAGATGCTAACTCTTTAAAACCTTTGATGGATTGTCTCAAGGACATCAAAGCTTGGATGGCCTTAAACGTTTTGACAGTAAAACTGAAATCCTGATGTTTGGACCCAGTAGTGCCTGTGACGCTCTTCATATGGACCTGGGTTCCCTGGAATCATATGTAAAACCCACTGTAAAAAATCTGGGTGTGATAATGGACTGTGATTTTAAATTGGACAAACAGATAAACTCTGTGGTAAAATCTAGCTTTTTCCAGCTGAGGCTTTTATTGAAGGTCAAGTCCTTTTTATCTTTTGGCGATTTTGAAAGGGTTATACATGCTTTTATCACGACCCGACTTGACTACTGCAATGCCCTGTATGTTGGTGTTAGCCAGGCCTCCCTCTCACGCTTGCAGTTGGTCCAGAATGCTGCAGCTCGTCTTTTCCCCGTACTGGCCTCCCTCCACTGGCTCCCTGTACGTTTTAGGATTCATTTTAAAATGTTATTGTTTGCTTACAAATCATTGAATGGGCTAGCTCCACCTTATCTCTGTGATGTTTTGCAGAGATATGTCCCATTAAGGGACTCAGGTCCGCTGATCAGTTGCTCCTGGTTGTACCTAAGGCTTAAGCTCAGGGGAGATCGCGCTTTTGCAGTTGCAGCCCCCAAACTCTGGAACGAGCTGCCTCTACATGTTAGGCTGTTACACTGTCTGTTTTTAAATCTCGCCTCAAAACACATTTGTACTCCTTGGCTTTTAACTCAGTATGAGAGTTGCATTTTCCTTTTTGTTTGGTCTTGTTGCTTTTATATTACTGTCATTCTGTTTTATTGTTTTTTAAGTTTTTACTATCTCGATTGATTGATTGTACAGCACTTTGGTCAACTGTGTTGTTTTAAATGTGCTTTATAAATAAAGTTGGATTGGATTGGAAAGAGGTGAAAAATAACCATGTTTTAGCCTGTAGTGAAACCTAAATGTACCTGGCTAGGCTAACCCTAACCCTAACCCTAACCCTAGCCTCCACAGGCTCCACAGGCCACTCCATAGGCTAGCCAGCCACAGGAGCCAGAGCTCGACAAACCTTTCCTCTGTTTCATAGTTCCACCTAGCGGCACCAACAACTTCGCCATGTTTGTTTATAGCGCTCTGTGCTCCTATTGGTCAACGTCACGGACGAGATGGAACACGTCGTGGACAGCAAAAACAAATCGAACATGCTAGTCTTTAGTCGGGACGTCGTGAGGCGTCCCAGATGCGGCGTTGGTTGTCGTCCACTATGTCACACTACACAACATAAAACGATCGATTGTTGCACCCTTTCATTCCCGACTCGACTCTGCTAATTTCCAGCAAATGGAAATACTCTCTCTTTTCTCTGCCACAATTTTCTCCTTCCTCTTTTGAATTTCATGCTGTTACTGTTTCTCATCCAGTCAAGTTCACCATGGTGGTTGTTTATCGCCCACCAGGCCCTTCTGGTGACTTCCTGGAGGAGCTCGACACACTAGTCTCCCACTTCCCTGATGATGGCTCTGGACTCATCCTTCTCGGTGACAGACTGAGAAGCTTGACCCTCTTCTTTCGTTCCTTGCCTCCTTCAAGAGGCCCTCTCCTCATCTCCTCCTACCCACAAGGCTGGCAACCAACTGGACCTAATCTTCACCAGACACTGTTCTACTGCCAACCTCTCCGTCACTCCTCTTCATCTCTCTGACTACTACTTCATGTCCTACTCTCTCTCTCTCCTCTCCCCCCTCACATCCCCCCCCTACCCACATGGTTTCTTCTTGTCTCAATCTTCGCTCTCCCCCACTGATCTCTCCTCTTCTGGTCTCTCTGCTCTCCCTGCCCCTGAATCTTTTTCTCTTCTATCCCCTGATTCTTCCACTGATCTTCTTCTCTCTACTCTGTCCTCTTCTCTGGACCATCTCTGTCCCCTCACTTCCAGGCCTGCAGGCCAAACTCCACCTGCCCCTTGGTTGTCAGACTCAGTGCTACTGAGAGACGGAGCCTGAGAGTGGCTGAGCGCAAATGGAGAAATGGCAACCTCCCGGAGGACCTTACTCAAATTTTTATTAGTATTTTACAAACAATGCAAAGACACGTGTGCACACACATATGCAAAGAATAATAATCTTAAAACATAAAACAAATATGAAAATAAAATTAAAAAATAACAACAACCATAGGATGTCTGGCAATTATTCACAATTCACAAAATCCCTACTATTTCCTGGTTAGACAGTTGTTCGGTGTCTTGCCCCATGTAAATGATCCACTTTCCCCAGATATTTTGAAATCTGTCCTCTTTGATTCTAAGAACATATGTCAGTTCTTCCATTACAAACATTTCTTGGACAATATCGAGCCACTGTTCCTTTTTTGGTGCGTTGATGTTGAGCCAGTTCCTAGTGAAAAGCTTTCTTACTTGCTGCTAGTAAGATCTTGGTCAAATAAACATCATGTATCATCACAACTTCATCTATGTTCCCAAGATACATTATAAGACAGGTGTTTGGAATGTCATATCCCAGAATATTTTTAACTATCGTATTAACATTTTCCCAGTATGGTCTTATCTTCATACAATTCCAGAAAATATGTGAGTGGTCAGCCTCAGTACTCCCACACATTCTCCAACAATGCTGTTGTACCCCAAGTTGCCTACTTTTTATTTTGGGTGTTATGAAAAAACGGACCAAATTCTTCCAGCAGAATTCCCTCCAAACAAGTGAACTTGTGGATGTGCTTTGTGTTTCACACATACGGTACCATTCTTCTTCTTCTATTTGGATTTTCATTTCTGATTCCCATTTTGCCTTTAAATAAAGTGTTGAGTCCCCCCTACTCCCCTCCAAAGCTCTATAGAAGGCAGAAATGACTCGGGACCCCTTCTGTTTGTAAACATCCACAATTACCTTAATTATACCATTCATATTTTCATTTTGATCTGTTTTTATCTCTTTTTTGAAGTAGTCTCCGATCTCGAGATCTCGATTTTGCAGGTCATACTTTGTCTTCAAATCTTGGAAGCTCATTAGCTCACCATTAGCTTTTCTATGACCGTACACATTGCCGTTAAACCTTTCTGTGCCCATTCCTTAAACACTGAATCATACACCCCTGGCTTAAACTTTGTGTCATACGCAAACCAACTCAGTAATCGAGTCCCTCTCTCTAATTTGTATTTATTCACTACAACATTCCAAATATCTAATGTAAATGCCACTATTGGGTCTACTGCATGTTTTAAAATCCCTCTCAAGTGTCTCCCACTAACCACTGGATCTGGCAACCCTGTACCTTCCTCTCAATCTCTTTCCATCGTGACTCATAGTCAGGTCTGCACCAACATGCTAGAGGTCTGAGCTGAGCTGCATAAAAGTATTCCCTGAGATTTGGTAAAGCCATACCCCCTTTACTTTTAGGTAGCTGTAGCCGGAGGACCTTCTTACCTTCCAATCTCTCCTTTCCACCTTCTCCTCCTCTCTCTCTGCTGCTAAAGCTACTTTCTTCTGCACTAAACTTCAAACTTCTGCTTCCAACCCTAAAAAACTCAAAACTTTCTCTGGTTCCGCAAGGCTTGGTTCTGGGTCCTCTTCTTTTTTCCCTCTATACAACATCTCTTGGTTCTGTTATCCAGTCCCATGATTTTTCCTACGAAGATGCTACGCAGATGACACCCAGCTGATCCTGTAATTTCCCCCCTCTGACACACAAGTGGAGGCAGCATTGCTGCATGTCTGGCAGACATCTAGGAGTGGATGTCGATGCACCACCTGAAGCTCAACCAAGACTGAGCTGGTGTTCCTCCCACACCGAGACCTGGCCATCACCATTGATAATGATGTGGTGACGTCAACTCGGACTGTGAGGAATCTGGGTGTGACCCTGGACGACAAACTGTTGTTCTCGGCAAACATCCATCAGTGACACGCTCCTGCAGATTCCTCCTCTACAACATCAGGAGGATTCTCCTCTTCCTCACTGACAAGGCATCGCAGGTGCTCATCCAGGCTCTTGTCATCTCTGGACTACTGCAACTCCCTCCTTGCTGGTGCCCCGGGTCTGCCATCAGACCTCTGGAGCTTGTTTCTGGTGGATTTCTGGTGACTAGTAGTTTTCTTGCCTACCTATGTTGAATGCACTTATTGTAAGTCACTTTGGATAAAAGTGTCTGCTAAATGACTGTAATGTAATGTGATGTAATTAGAAGCGAATTCACTCTCTTTCCTCCGGAGAAACATGGTCATCCGCCAGAGTGTCATTAGGCCATCTGGGTCTTGGTTGCTTTTTCCAGCACGATACTTGATGTTAAAGTCGAAGGTGGAAAGAGCAGAGCATTCAAGGGTTTGACTATTTTGCAATAGTCCTTTACAAACCAGCGATAATATCCTGCAAAGCCTAGGAAAGACTTAAGCTTGCTGAGAGTTTGAGGTCTTGGTCAGGTGCACTGACTTTCTCAGGGTCGGTCTCGACCCCTTTGCTAGAAACAAGGTGCCCTAAATAGCCCACTGAACTTTGGAAGAAGTGACATTTGGATAGGGAAAGCTTCAAGCCATTTTCTCTCAATTGCTGGAGGACTTCAAGATTCAAGATTCAAGAACTTTATTTGTCACATACACACACGGGGTGTGTAGTGAAATGAAAAAGTGGCAATGCTCAATGGAAATGTGCAAAAGGGCAACAGTACACAGTATTTACAGTTAAAAAAAACCCACAATATTCACAGTATTACAGTAATTACAGTAAGAGCTCTTATATAAAAAAAACAACACAATATATACAGTAAGAGCACTTTGGAAATGAAAATATAGTAGTAGGGGAAATCGTATGAATGTAATATACTATAAATTATGTGTAGTATAAGTATTATGTGTGTGTATAAGAGGGGCAGTGTGTGGGTCTTGGTGGGTCCTGGTGAGGTCAGAGTTCACAGTCCTCATGAGGAAAGAAACTCCATCTCAGTCTCTCTGTTTTGGCAGCGTGACTACGGAGGCGCTTGCCTGACCGCAGCAGCTGAAACAGTCTGTTGTTGGGGTGGTGAGGATCCTTCATGATCCTGCAGGCTCTGGTTCTGCACCTCCTGGTGCGTTCAGCCGAACGCACTATTGGACATGTAAAAGCCTGGTTTCATGTTCCTCTAATATACTTGAAAATACAATGACGTCATCCAAGAATCAGTCTGATGAAACTATACGAAGCATCTGGTCGAAATAGCGGCTTGGCACTCAAACAGTTATTATCTAAATGCTCATGTTGGATGAAAGCATGGCTTGTGCTTAAAAAATCTGAATTTTGGTAGATATCAAGTGAAAAATATA
>JAXDDW010000232.1:167500-172500 GCA_034670385.1 Hoplostethus mediterraneus | reverse complement strand
TCGACCAGTTATTCTTTAAAACGCTCCTCAGTCAAGTGTGAAGGGTTTATAAAAACCTCTCTACCTGGATCCTGTTGAATTGGCCCTCCACATTCTTCCCACAGGTTTCAGATGTTTTAACGAAATAACTCACAATGTACTTTTACGTTTTCATTGATCATATTGTTCAAACGTTAACAGCTTGGATTGAAAAAGTATGTGAACCATGAGATTTAGTACCTGGTGCTCAAGCTTCAGGTCAGACCAGCACCTTGCATGGTAGCTCACAGATTGTATATAAATGCAGCCATTTACCATTTTTACACTTTCATTATCCAAGAGGTTCACATACTTTTTCCAGCTTAGGCTGTTAATGTTTGAACAATATGTTTGATAAAAGCATGTAAAAGTACATTTTTAGTGTTATATTTGTTAAATCACATTTTTTTAATATCAGACGATATTTTAGGAGCCATTTATACAGAAATGCAGGAAATTCAAAAGGGTTCACAAACATTTTCTCACAACTGTATGTAGAACTACAGTATGCTATTTATGTGCAGATACACTATAATAAAACTGACCAGTTTAGAGTCTGACTGTTGTTGTTGTTCTTGTTGCTGATTGGACGCCGTCAGACTGCGGGACGTCTCCATTGGACACTCTGCCGTCTGCAGCTCCGCCCCCAAACACATTCGTTTCTGAAATCAAAAACCATCATCATCATATTTTGTTATCAATCTGGGTGGCTGGCTGACACACACACACACACACACACACACACTCACATATAAATAAAGCCAGCAATAACAACATTAATATTGTCCTCATCTGCATCAACTTTCCAACCAAATTAGCTGGTTAACAACCAAACACTGACCACAAACAGACAGACAGGTAGGTAGACAGACAGCTGTCTCTCTCACCGGCTGGCTCCAGGGGTCCAGTTCTGTTCCCAGACTTCTCTTCTTCAGCAGATGAACACACTGCATGCTAACAACTAGATTAGTTAGCCTGGTTGCTAACCTGGAACAACAGAACAACTCTCCGACATTCAGGCTCTGCGCTAGCTGGTTAGCCTGTTAGCTCGTTAGCATCAAGGTTACCTACTAGGGAAGTTGTTAAAACTGCGGATTGTGCCTTTACGTTTCTTTAAGTATTTAATATATGCAGACGTTTTACTGATCTGCTGTCAGCCAACAAGTTTCAGTTAGTTGATGCTGCTGTCCGACCTTCTCATGACCGGCAGTGTCAAGATCACAATAACAACTACAGTATTTCCTGTCCGTCACGTGCTTCAGAATAAAAGCCATCGTTGCCATTTTCAGTCCTACATACTCGATTCCACATAATCAGTGCTTCTAAAACCCTTTTGTTTTTCTTCTTCTTCGTCACAAATACACCGTAGAGACATGAAATTTGGCAGGGGCAATTCAATAGATCATAACCGTCAGAAGGTCATTTTAATAGATACGTAACTCATAGATACGATACTCATAACTTGCTGCTAGTGTCAAAACCTAGTCACATTTTGTCAAATCAGACTTTTCATTTCAATGTATAATTTGCTCAGGGAAAATATATTAACTGAAATAATAAGGGAACATTTAAAATCCCTTTACTGTGGTCAGCAGGAAAGTGATAGACTGGATGGCTAAATGAGCTGAATGACTTGGTGAAATTTGACAATTTGGTGTCATATGCTGCAAAAATTACAATGATTTGGGCTTGAACTGCGGCATCGTCTCTTACGGCTGTATCATTATACACTGTCTTTTCTATTTTAACTCCAGGTTCCACTGAGAATCTTTCAGTAGGACTGATGCTCTGTCAACACTCAATTCTTCAGTTCAATACAAACTTTATTATCTTGTAATGAAAATTGGGTTACAGGCAGGATTTACAGTAAAATGCACAATAAAACAACAAATAAAAAAACATATAAAAGCAGACATACAGGAGGTCAGCAGTTAATATAGTGCAATGCAGAAAGTCATTCATCAGTAAAAGACACAAGGCTGCAGCATCACATGCACAGAATAACCAGTCTGACTATTGAACTGGTCATGGTAGATGGATGGATGATTCGTGCCTTTATGTTGAAGGCTAGTTCGGTGAACCGGAAGTTATATTTCCGTTTTGATGCAGCTTTTTATTGCCGCGTCAAACGGAGTGACGTCACCATGAGGCAGCCAATTAGAGAGCCGAGAAAAAGTAAACCTTGCCGCCACAGTCAAACTACACCGAGTAATGGGTCAAAGTATCGCGATATTTGCATGGCAGCTGTAGTTACAGGACTGAGACACCAGATGGCAGCAGAATGTTGCTCTCGTTGTCTCCACTTCACTATTTCTTATAAATAAACAGTTGATAACGGTCCCAGATAACAATATGAATGATGATGATGATGATGATGATGATGATGATGATGATGATGATAATGATGATGATGATGATGATGATGATAATAATAGTAGTAGTAGTATGTGTATGGTTGTAGACTAATATGATACACATCTGCATCACATCATGTATCTATGAGGCTGTAAATTCATATCTCATATAGGTCTCATCAGTTCCACCACTTCAAACTGCATACATATTTTTATTTTAAATGTACATTATACATATATGTTATACACAAATAGTATTTTATTTACTATTGGATGGATGGCATAATTACATATATACAAGTAGTAAGTTTAAGGTAAGTATAGGGACTGGGAAGAGCAGCTTGTGAATAAATGTATGGTACATATATACAGAGTTAAGTGCAGGGTGATAAGTGTTCACATTCTTTTTGCACATGTACATACACACTTGACTTTCTATTGTTATTTTTACATCATCATATTGTTGTATATTTATTTTGATATTGTTGATTCTATTTTAGTCCTTGTAGTAGTTTTTTTATATTATCTCCTAGTTTTACCTCCTGGCTGTCTAAACAAGGATAAACCACATGGGATGATGTTGCCTGTATAGACAGCCAATAGGAGAGCAGATCTGGACAAACTGTTTTGGACACTGTGGCTCCATTAAAAACCAGGCAGCCTAAAACCAAATCTGAACCCTGGCTAAATGACACGACTCATACTGTCAGACGCGAGTGCCGTAGAGCTGAGCGCAAGTGGAAGAAGGACAAACTGCAGGTGTCTTTTCAAACGCTAAGAGACTGCTGGAGTCATTATCAGTGAACAGTGAAAGATGCTAAAAGAAAATACTTCTCCGACATTATCCTGTCAAACTGTCACAAGCCTCGTGTTTTGTTTAAAACCATCAACTCGGTTCTTATTGCCCCGCAGACTGTCTGTATGGAGGCCTCCACTACTGTTTGTGAGAACTTTATGCACTTTTTTATTGATAAGGTCTCTTTTACTAGGGCTCTTATCTCGCCTACTGCTCATGACCCCTCAATCTCTGTTCCCTGCCCAGCTGTTTTTAACCAGTTTGAGCCAGTGACTCTGTCCTTTTTACAGGAGATTGTTGGTCGTTTGAAGCCCTCAGGTTCTCCAGAGGATGCTGTCCCTCCTCGACTATTTAAAGAGGTTTTCCCCACTGTAGGGCCATCTGTTACTACTGTCATAAATAGCAGTCTGTCCTCAGGTGTAGTCCCTGAAAATTTTAAGCATGCAGTAGTTCAACCTCTGATTAAAAAACCTGGTCTAGATCCTGCAGTTCTTGCCAATTTCAGGCCAATCTCCAAACTACCTTTTATTTCTAAAATCCTCAAAAAGACAGTCCACTGTCAACTAATGGCCTTTCTCGATGAGCATAGCATTCTCGAGGTTTTCCAGTCTGGTTTTAAAACCCTGCACAGCACCGAATCAGCACTTTTAAGAGTTTTTAATGACATCTTTTTAGCTACTGACTCTGGTGACTGTGTTGTTCTTGTGCTTTTAGATTTAACTGCTGCTTTTGACACAGTGGACCATGACATTTTAATATCACGTTTGGAGCAGTGGGTGGGCATCAGGGGCGAAGCTCTGGAGTGGTTCAGGTCATACTTGGCAGATTGTACTTTCTGTGTCAGCCTTGGTGACTCTCTATCCTCCTCGGCTCCTCTCACCTGTGGGGTCCCACAGGGCTCAGTTCTGGGCCCCCTTCTCTTCTCTCTCTATTTGCTTCCACTTGGCTCCATACTTAGGAAGTATGGCATCTCGTTCCACTGTTATGCGGATGATTGTCAGATTTACGTGCCTCTTAAAAAGAATGACACAGACTCTTTTAAAATCTTACTTAAGTGTCTTGACGACATAAAGGCCTGGATGGCTCTGAACTTTTTAAACTTTAATGATAAAAAGACTGAAGTGATGGTTTTTGGTGGCACCGCTGGGACCCCCCCTGTTGATCTGGGTTTCCTGGCACAGGTGGTCAAACCCACCGTCACTAACCTGGGGTTTAAAGTGGACTCTGATCTTAAGCTCGACAACCAGATCAGGTCAGTTGTTAAATCGAGCTTTTTCCAGTTGAGGCAGCTGGCCAAAACAAAGCCAATCCTTCCGAGGCAACTTTTTGAGACAGTAATCCACGCCTTTGTTACTACTCGGCTGGACTACTGTAACGCCCTCTATGTGGGGGTTAGTGCGTCCTCCATAGCCCGTCTTCAGAGGGTTCAAAATGCTGCTGCACGTCTTTTAACTGGCACACGGAAATATGAGCACATTTCCCCCATTCTAGCCTCACTCCACTGGCTGCCCATACATTCTAGAATCCATTTTAAAATTATTTTAATTGCTTTTAAATCCCTCAATGGCCTTGCCCCGCCCCACCTCTCTGAGCTTCTACACCCATATGCACCCACCCGCTCTCTCAGGTCAGCTGACCAGCTGCTCCTAAGCGTGCCAAAAACTAAGAGGAAGCTCAGAGGGGATCGAGCTTTGGATCTGCCTCTCCACATCAGACAGGCCTCTTCTCTGTCTGTTTTTAAATCCCTTCTTGAAACCCATCTTTTCTCCTTGGCCTTTAACACTATGTGAGACGTTGACTTTTATTGTATTTTATTTTATTTCATTTTTATT
>JAXDDW010000232.1:157500-160000 GCA_034670385.1 Hoplostethus mediterraneus | reverse complement strand
ACAGCTTCCTGTTAACTGGTTGCGATGCTGCTCGTTAAGAGCCACAGCTTCCTGTTAACTGGTTGCGATGCTGCTCGTTAAGAGCCACAGCTTCCTGTTAACTGGTTGCGATGCTGCTCGTTAAGAGCCACAGCTTCCTGGTTGTCTTGTTATGATGTCTGTCCTCGTTGTGACAGATCCACTGATCTATAGTCTGCATGTAAGATGTGAGACTCTCCCCTCTCTCTTTCAACCATCTCTCTCTTAAAACGGCATCCTCTTCTTTTAAATCTCTCTCACCCTCCCCTCCTCCCTTCTCTCTCCCTCTCTCTCTCTCCTGCCCTCCAGTTGAAGCTTCAGAGGATAAAACCACCGAGGAGGGATGAACAAAAACAGAAAGAGAGACAAAAAAAGACAAGGCAAGGAGGAGAAAATGTAGGGAAATAGGAGGGGATGCAGGGAGAGATGATTGAGGAGGAGGGATGAGGAAGAGTTGAAGGAGGAGGAGGGATGAGGAAGAGATGAAGGAGAAGGAGGGATGCAGGGAGAGATGAAGGAAAAGGAGGGATGCAGGGAGAGATGAAGGAGGAGGAGGGATGGAGGAAGAGATGAAGGAGGAGGAGGATTTCATTGATTTTCCGTCGGCTTGCAGCAGAGAGAGAATAAAGAAATGCTGTTTGGCCGAAATGTTCAAATAACATCCCACGGGATGGAGGGATGGAGGGATGGAGGGATGGAGGGATGGAGGGATGGAGGGAAGGATACAGGACTGGTAGGGGGAGGGGCTAATGGGATCGACTGTTCTGCTCTGATTCCTGAAAAGGGAGTGTGTGTGTGTGTGTGCGTGTGTGTGGGGTGGGGGGGGGTGAAGCTTTTTCTTCAAAACAAAAATCTCTCTCTTTCTAGATGTAACCCAACTATTATTACACTAATCTCACTGGCAAGCGCACACACACACACACACACACACACACACACACACACACACACACACACATGCAGGGAGTCTGAATGGATTCATCCCATCCTTGCCGTCCTTCCTCCAGTGGGCGGCCCTGAGGGTACCGAACCCTAAAACTCAGGAGTGAATATTTTTGAAGTTACTTTTTCTCTTTCCCCTTAACCTACCGATTATCTTTACCCTTAACCTACCGATTATCTTTCCCCTTAACCTACCGATTATCTTTACCCTTAACTTACCGATTATCTTTCCCCTTAACCTACCGATTATCTTTACCCTTAACTTACCGATTATCTTTACCCTTAACCTACCGATTATCTTTACCCTTAACTTACCGATTATCTTTACCCTTAACCTACCACTTATCTTTACCCTTAAAGCTACAATCTGTAATTGGTGAACATGTGAGCACACTAGTGAGCATCACTCAATACAAGGTGAGAGGTTTTTGGTTTTTAGCCATTTGGTTTTTAGTTAAGTGTCTGTCTACCTGTCTGTCTGACTGTCTGTCTGACTGTGTAACTGACTGACTGACTGACTGACTGACTGTCTGACTGTCTGACTGTCTGTCTGTCTGTCTGTCTGTCTGACTCCATGGTAAGAAGACACTGTTAGTTAATTTTGTCTAGCTGTCCGACTGGCCTGACCTTTACCGTTACTCTTACCGGTGCTGGTACCGGATCAATACTGACCAGTGTAGTAGAGGAGACGATAATCCCAATTCCAAAATGAATTCATGAATAAAATACATTAAATTAGTTTTTTTTTTCGATTGCTTTGACTCATTTTGCACAACAGATTTTCAATGTACAAAACTCCAAATGCAAAGTGCCAAACTGACTTTTAAATTCCTCCTCTAAGACACGACATCCTGCTGACATACTAAGTTCCAACCTCTAAATCTTCAGTACAGCCACCTAACATTACTTGCAATGAAGGACGGGGTCGTCGACGGGGTCGCGGTCATGGCCAAGCAGTCAGAAGGCATGTAGTTGTGTCAAATGAAATTAGAGCCACTGTGATCCACCATGTAGTAAACAGAGGTCTAAGAAGAAGATTTTACCAACGCTGCCTTGTGAATGAAGATATCAGACGAGACGGACATGAAATTCTGTGGCCGAATGCAGCGGCAGAATGCTGCTGAAGCACTGAAATGCATTCATGTTGTTTTTGTTTTTACTGTAAAATACAGTTGAGTTTACTGCATTACTGTATGATTTCTTTCATATACAGTAATCTACTGTAATCTAATATTTTGTTTGTCTTCCATAAAAATACAACCTATATATATATATATATATGTATATACTGCAGTATATCACAGGGATGCTTGCTGTACTTCATTTGAAGTACTTAAGAGTAAATGACTCTTGCATTGTCTTTAATGATGACAGTTATTTAGTGTTTGACAGCATTATTTGATAATGGTTATTGTATTTGAAAATGCACCAATAATTAAACTTCACCGATGAACATATCCAATGTTCTGGTGCTGATAAACTTTTGCATATAATATTCTCTCATTTGACACAGTATTTTTTATTTTGCATGCTATATTAG
>JAXDDW010000232.1:110000-152500 GCA_034670385.1 Hoplostethus mediterraneus | reverse complement strand
TGGACAGATCGAGGCCGAACTAGCTTTCTGACTAAATCATTTGGGAGGTCTGCAAAAATGAAACTGTTGATGAAATTAAATAGTTCCAAGATGGTAATGTTCATAAGTTTGACAACTATTCATGGGTCATTATACCAAAAGAGGGCCTTTTGCCATTTCATGTATTATATATAGTTATATGAAGTAACATGTCATTCACATGAGTTAATGTGTTCCGTGTGATCTCAGGGTGGTTCAGGCAGCCATGGTTAATAATAACATTATGGTGGCTCATATGGCCCAAAACAGCCAAATAAGGCCACAGGCCGACGGAGGAAGTCGGTATCAAACAATAGCACTCATGATTTTTCATTCTTTAGTTTAAATGCAACAAAAAACCTTTTGCTTTTGAACAAACCAACTTTTCCCTCAACTGTCTGTTTCCTCTTTTAACAGAAAAGAAAATGGTTCTGATGAAAAATGTTGATTAATGATTCAACATTGAACAGGTTTTCAGTAATGCAGGTTGTGATCAATTATGTTCTCTATTTAATGTGACGATGTTTTCCAGCTGAATGATCCTCTATCAGGCGTCGTCTCTCCCTTCTGGAATAAACCCTCTCCACCTTCTGCAAAGTCCATCAGTCTCTCTTTTCATATTCCCATCAACAACAATCAGACAATACTGAAATGTTCATCTGCAGCCAGGGAGGTGTGTGTGTGTGTGTGTGTGTGTGTGTGTGTGTGTGTGGTGTGTGTGTGTGTTTACTAAGACACTCTACAGAGAGACACCTACTGTAAAGCTGTTTCCATTCAAGCAAATTTTAACATTTGAAATATCTTCAAAATAAAAAGGGATTGAATTGTGTTTCCATCAGCGGGTGGAACACAATAAACCGACTTCCTGAACATCAGAAAACATTCAGCATAGAAATAGAAAGTCTTTACGTCAGCATTTATTCCACAAATGTGTTTCTATCAACAAAAAAAAACATTTTACATTCAGAAAAAACTAAACTTTAGGGTTAGGATTAACTAAATCTTACATTTAGAGAAATTCAAACGTATTACAGATAAACTTTACCTTCTGAACAATAATGAAGACAATTTGAAATCTGAAATCTGAAAATCTAGTGGAATAAATCAAAGTTGAACTGACGTGTTCGTCTTCAGAGACAGCATGAGAAAATAACAGACTAAAATAACCTGCTAACACACACACACACACACACACCTCCTCCTGACAGGTTGAAAAAGCTCACAGGGAAGGGTTTTGAGCGAAAGAGAGAGGGAGAAAAAGGGAGAGAGGGAGAGAGAGAGAGAGAAGGGGGAGAGAGAGAGGGAGAGAGAGAGAGAGACAGAGAGAGAGAGAGAAGGATTGTCACTTTAGTTTTTGAGAGAAAAAGAAAACAGATGCAGTGACACGTTGAGATGCCCGGCCGAGTCCCATAGGGATGAATACAGTCTCTCTCTCTCATTCGCTGTCAAGGGTCATGATGTCCCAGGACATCCCATAGCAGGATTACCATGTAAATGTGTCACCATGGCAACACGCTCAGTCAGCCAGTGACATGTGACATGTGACACGCACACGCACACACACAAAGCAGTAGGTTGCCACAGAACATCATGTTGTTTTTCTTTCTAACTGACAGATGAACCAGAACCATAAACTAGTTACCTGGTTAACCAGGTAACTAGTTTATGGTTTATTATCTAGTTATCTAGTTTGGTTGAAGATCTACTTTCAAAGTGAACAGGACTGTAGCAACTGAAAATGTAATAACTGGTCAAAAAGTAATAAAATGTCCTTGTGAATGGATTGGAAACTAAAACCCATGAATGCAGTGAACTGATGATGTCATGAAAGTAATGTTTTCACAAGCTTGTTTGATTTCACTCGTTCAGCAAGTTTCACAAATTTCATTATTCCATTATCTAATTAGCCTTATATTTTGTTGAAAAAAAACAATATTCAGATGTATGAAAAGGTCTAATGATAGGGATTCATGAATGCAGTTTTACTTCATGTATAAAACTTGGGATGAGTTATCGAGGGATTGCTTGCAATGCAAGCCGTTATTGTTAATTAATGTTAGCAGTCAGCTACGTTAGCTTTATCAAGCTAACTGGGTCCATAATGTTAGCTAATGTTAGCAGTCAGCTACGTTAGCTTTATCAAGCTAACTGGGTCCAAGAGTCAAGTCAAGAGTCAAGAGTTTTATTTGTCACATACATATACATGCAGTGAAATGCAAAGTGGCAATGCTCACGGGAATGTGCAAAAGGGCATAGTACAAAATATTTAACATTAAAAAACCAGCACAATATTTACAGTGCAAGAAATATAAAAAATACAATTACAGTAGAGCTCTTATATAAAACAACACACAATATGTACAATAAGAGCACTTAATAAAATATAAAATATGAAGTGTAAAATATAAAATAAGAGGTAGATGGGGGGACCTAACCTAAGTGTGTGTGTGTGTGTGTGTATAAGAGGGGCAGTGTGTAGGTCTAGGTGGGGGCCCTGGTGAGGTCGGAGTTCACAGTCCTGATGGCCTGAGGAAAGAAACTCCGTCTCAGTCTCTCTGTTTTAGCAGCGTGACTACGGAGGCGCTTGCCTGACCTGCAGCAGCTGAAACAGTCCGTTGTTGGGGTGGTGAGGATCCTTCATGATCCTGCAGGCTCTGGTTCTGCACCTCCTGGTGTACAAGTCCTGCAGGGTGGGGAGTGTAGTTCCAATACTCTCTGCAGAGCCTTCCTGTCCTGAGCGGAGCTGTTGCCAAACCAGGCAGTGATGCTCCCAGTGAGGATGCTCTCTACAGCCCCAGAGTAGAAGGACAGAAGGATCCTCCGGGAGACCTTGAATTTCCTCAGTTGCCTGAGGTGGTAAAGGCGCTGCCTCGCCTTCCTCACCAGAGTGTCCGTGTATGTAGTCCATGTCAGATCCTCGGAGATGTGGACTCCCAGGTATTTATACCTGCTCACCCTCTCCACAGTCGTCCCATTAATCCCTAGTGGTGAATACGTCCTCTGTAGATGTTGTGCCCTCCTAAAATCCACGATCAGCTCCTTGGTTTTGCTGACGTTCAGGAGGAGGCTGTTGTCCTGGCACCAGAGTGTCAGATCGGCAACTTCCTCCAGGTAGGCCTTCTCGTCGTTGTCGGAGATCAGGCCCACCACCACTGTGTCATCAGCAAATTTCACGATGGAGTTGGAGCTGTACCTGGCCACACAGTCATGTGTGTACAGGGAGTACAGTAGGGGGCTGAGGACGCAACCCTGGGGGGATCCTGTGTTCAGGGTGAGGGGGTTGGAGGTGTGTCTGCCCACCCTGACCACCTGGGGTCTGGCGGTCAGGAAGTCCAGGATCCAGGCACACAGGGGGTGTTCAGTCCCAGCTCAATCAACTTTCCAGCCAATCTGGAGGGGACTATGGTATTGAAGGCTGAACTATAATCAATGAACAGCAGTCTCACATAGCCCCCCCTCTGGCTGTCCAGATGAGAGAGTGTGGTGTGCAGTACCTGGGAGACAGCATCATCCTGTGGATCTATTAGGACGATAGGCAAACTGCAGCGGGTCCATGGAGGGGGGGAGGAAGGCGCAGATGAAGTCCTTAATCAGCCTCTCGAAGCATTTCATGACCACCGAGGTGAGGGCCACCGGCCGGTAGTCATTCAGACATGCTGGAGAAGCATTCTTGGGCACAGGGACAATAGTGGATCTTTTGAAGCAGGCGGGGACCACAGACTCAGCCAGGGAGATGTTGAATATCCTGGTGAACACTGGAGCTAGCTGATTAGCACAGGTAAACTCACTGACGTCCCTGGAACTGGATTGGAACATGTCCCAGTCGACGTCACACAGAGCGTCTTGTAGCACAGCCTCTGATTGGTCAGACCACCGTTTTACGTCCCTCGTCACTACCGCTTCCCGTGCTATCCTTTGTTTATACTCCGGTAGCAGGAAAATGGCGGCATGGTCCGATTTGCCGAACGGAGGGAGAGAGACAGCCTTGTAGCCTCTCTTGAACGGCGTATAGCAGTGGTCCAACGTTCTTTCCCCTCTGGTAGCACACGTGATGTGCTGGTGAAAGTTCGGCATGACTTTCTTTAGGTTCGCCCTATTAAAGTCTCCAGCCACCACCATAGCTGCGTCGGGATGCCGACATAACACATCCTGTAGGTCCAATAGTGCTACGTCGGTGTCCGCTTGTGGTGGTATGTAGACGAGCTATGGCTCGATCCGGCACCAGCGGGGTCAGCCATGTCTCCGTCAGACAAAAGATGTTACAATCCCTCACGTCCCGTTGGAATCGAATCCTCGCCTGAACATCATCCAACTTGTTTTCCAGAGACTGGACGTTAGCAAGAAGGATGCTGGGCAGAGGTGGACGGAGGGCTTGAACTCTCAGTCTGTTCCGAATTCCGCCTCGTTTTCCCCGCTTTCTTCGTCTCCCCGTAGATGCGTCTCCACTGTTGTTATTGTGGCTCGCTCGGACTATCTCTGCTGGCCACGCTGGGTCGAAGGAAAAAGTGGACAAAAACCTTTGTCGCTACCACGACGTCGACCGGACATAGCGGCGCCATCTTGAAATCAGCTATATGGAATATAATATGGAAATCAGTCCATAATGTTAGCTAATGTTAGCAGTCAGATACGTTAGCTTTATCAAA
This sequence comes from Hoplostethus mediterraneus, assembly GCA_034670385.1. Taxonomy (NCBI): domain Eukaryota; kingdom Metazoa; phylum Chordata; class Actinopteri; order Trachichthyiformes; family Trachichthyidae; genus Hoplostethus; species Hoplostethus mediterraneus. The sequence goes on along the minus strand of JAXDDW010000232.1, from coordinate 147,836 downwards.
CCAACTGGGTCCATGATGTTAGCTAATGTTAGCAGTCAGCTATGTAGCTTTATTTCCAGTAAAACTGGGAATATATGATATATATAAATATGATATAATAAATATGTCGAGTAGGACACTTTTCTCTTGGATTTAGTTGGTATTTGTTGGTATTTGTTGTTTTTTGTTGGTATTAGTTGTTTTTTGTTGGTATTTGTTGGTATTTGTTGGTATTTGTTGGTATTAGTTGGTATTTGTTGGTTTTTGTTGTTTTTTGTTGGTATTGGTTGTTTTTTGTTGGTACTTGTTGGTTATTTCTGGTTCGTGGCTCCGGCTGAGTTCAGTTCACCTTGACAACACATCAGACCAAACAGGAAGATCTGGAACAGCCTGGATGGACTGAAGCCCTCAGCTCTGTCCTGTTGTTTTATACTTCAATCCAAATATTCATTCCAATTTCTCCTGCTCTTTTCTTTCGTCCTCCCCTCCCTCCTCCTCCCTCCTCTCCTCCCCATCCCCTCTGCTCCTCCTCCCTCCTCCCCCATCGTCTCCTCCTCCTCCCCATCCCCTTTCCTCTCCTCCCATCCTCTCCTCTCTCCTCCCCATCCCCTCCCACCTCCTCCTCCCTCCCCCATCCTCTGCTCCTCCCAAATTCTTTCTCCTCCCCATCCTCTCCTCTCTCCTCTGAATCAAGAGAGATTTCAACCAGAACAAAGACCTACATCTGACTGTATTTTAGCCATGTGTGTGTGTGTGAGAGTTTGTGTGTGAGTTTGTGTGTGTGTGTGTTGCTCTGCGTTCCAGCAAAGTCCCAGTGCTACTGTATGGCGTGACTGATAAAGACACACACACGCGCACGCACACACACACACACACACACACACACACACACACACACACACTTACACACTTACACACGGACACACACATACACACACACACACACACACACACACACAGCGTTTCCAGCAGCTCTTTGTTCTCCAGCTGGGGAAGCTGATGTTTCTGTTTTCATGTAATAATACCATCAGCACTTTGTAGCTTCGTTAAGAAAAGTATACCAAGTACACACTTTATATACTTAGATACTACATACTATACTACCTAGTCATTGAGGCTGAACAGCTAAGAGGGTTTTACTAGTAGTAATAGTAGTAGTAGCAGTAGTAGTAGTAGCAGCAGTCGTAGTAGAAGTAGTAGTAGTAGTAATAATATTAGCAGTAGTAGCAGAAGTAGTAGTAGTACCAGTAGTAGTAGTAGTAGTACCAGTAGTAGTAATAGTAGTAGCAGTAGTAGTAGTAGTAGTACTAATAGTAGTAGTAGTAGCTGTAGTAGTAGTAATAATATTTGTAGTACTAATAGTAGTAGTAGTAGTACCAGTAGTAGTAATAGTAGTAGCAGTAGTAGTACTAATAGTAGTAGTAGTAGCTGTAGTAGTAGTAGTAATAATATTTGTAGTACTAATAGTAGTAGTAATAATATTAGTAGTACTAGTAGTAGTAGTAGTACCAGTAGTAGTAGTACCAGTAGTAGTAGTAGTAGTAGTACCAGTAATAGTACTAATAGTAGTAGTAGTAGCTCTAGTAGTAGTAGTAGCTGTAGTAGTAGTACTAATAGTTGTAGTAGTAGCTATAATAGTAGTAGTAGTAGTAGTAGCTGTAGTAGTAGTACTAGTACTAGTAGTAGTAGCTGTAACAGTGTCTACAGCTTCCTGTCCTACTTACTGTCTTTGTGGATGACTGACATAATGTGGAGGATCGGCCATCTACAGACACAGAGAGAGAGATGAATGTGGAGGGATGGAGGGATGGAGAAATGGAGGGATGGAAGGAGGGATGGAAGAAGGGATGGAGGGAGGGCTGTATAGAGGAGTGTAGAGAGCCAACAGATCAGATTATAATCCTCTGTGGGAATTCTGCTGCAGGATAATCCTCCATTGGTCTCAACATCAACATAATGCCCCCCTCTGTCTCACTCTCTGTCTCTCTGTCTATCTGTCTCTCTCTGTCTGTCTCACTTTGTCTCACTCTCTGTCTCTCTCTGTCTGTCTCACTCTGTCTCTCTCTTTGTGTGTCTATCTGTCTCACTGTCTCTCTCTCTGTCTATCTGTCTCTCTCTCTATCTATCTGTCTCACTCTCTTTGTCTGTCTGTCTCTCTGTCTGTCTCACTCTGTCTGTCTGTCTCTCTGTCTCACTCTCTGTCTCTCTCTCTCACTGAGAGAGTGTTAGTTTAATTCTCTTCCTTCCTGAAACGGTGTCACCTCACCTAATTATAAAAGACAAGAGGTGACAATTGGTATTCACACACACACACACACACACACACACACACACACACACACACACACACACACAGTGATGGTGTATTTACAGGCTAGAAAATTATGCTTTTATGAAACCTGACAGAAGTGAAGGGAGGTGTGCGTGTGTGTGTGCTTGAAGAGCCCATGAGAATGAATGAAACTATTTATTAACAGAGAGAGAGAGAGAGAGAGAGAGAGCGAGAGAGAGACAGGTAGAAGATGAACTAGAGGAGGTGGAACATTTTGTCTCCTGGCAACCCGACACTAACAAGGTGTTTGTAAACAACATGATTTACAGGATATGTGGTGAGCTGGACCCTCACCGCGGTCTAGGTAAAGCTCAGCATCTCTTTGCTAGGGATATTAGTGGATCACCAGTATTACCACTGCCAGCTCCTCGGGCCCTGAGGGACACAGCTATAACAAGTCAGCAATCAAGCCAGATATCTGAGAACAGCCCCTTTAAAATGTCACAGATCCTCAGAGACAAGAGAGCGGAAGATGGTGTGAAGTCGGACTGCAGACCGAATCGAAAAACGGTAAGAAGGATTTGAGGAGAGAGAAGTGGAGTGTTTGATCCTGACTGTGCTGTAACCCTGATTGTAGAATGGACAAAGGCAGACTGTGAACCCCAGAAACCCGACCCACGGACAAAGGACACGACAGCAATCTGGATATCGGACAAATGGCCACAGACTCATCTACGACCCGACTATCCCTCTGCTTCTAGGACCCAGACAAACCTTCTGCATCTAGGACATGACTATCACTCTGCTTCTAGGACCTGACTATCCCTCTACATCTAGGACCTGACTATCACTCTGCTTCTAGGACTTGACCATCCCTCTACATGTAGGACCTGAGTATCCCTCTGCCTCTAGGACCCAGACAATCCTTCTGCATCTAAGACATGACTATCACTCTACTTCTAGGACCTGACTATCCTCTACATCTAGGACCTGACTATCACTCTGCTTCTAGGACTTGACCATCCCTCTACATGTAAGACCTGAGTATCCCTCTGCTTCTAGGACCTGATTAGCCATCTGCATCTAGGACCTGACTATCTCTCTGCATCTAGGACCTGACTATCTGCATCTAGGACCTGACTATGTCTCTGCATCTAGGACCTGACTATGTCTCTGCATCTAGGACCTGACTATCACTCTACATATAGGACCTGAATATTCCTCTACATCTAGGACCTAACCATCCCTCTGCTTCTAGGACCTGATTATCCATCTGCATCTCGGACCTGACCATCCCTCTGCTTCTAGGACCTGACTATCTCTCTGCATATAAGACTCCAACTATCCCTCTCCATCTAGGACTCCAAGTATCGCTCTGGATCTAGGACCTGATTATCTCTCTGCATCTTTGACCTGAATATTCCTCTACATCTAGGACCTGACTATCACTCTGCATCTAGGACCTGACTATCTGCATCTAGGACCTGACCTCTACATCTAAGACCTGACCTCTACATCTAGGACCTGACTATCGCTCTGCATCTAGGACTTGACTATCTACATCTAGGACCTGACTATGCCTCTGCATCTAGGACCTGACTATCGCTCTGCATCTAGGACCTGAATATTCCTCTACATCTAGGACCTGACTATCGCTCTGCATCTAGGACCTGACTAACCCTCTGCTTCTAGGACCTGAATATTCCTCTACAACTAGGACCTGACCATCCCTCTGCTTCTAGGACCTGACTATCACTCTGCATCTAGGACATGACTATCACTCTGCTTCTAGGACTTGACCATCCTTCTGCTTCTAGGACCTATCACTCTGCTTCTAGGACTTGACTATCCCTCTTCATCTAGGACCTGACCATCCCTCTGCTTCTAGGACATGACTATCACTCTGCTTCTAGGACTTGACCATCCATCTACATCTATGACCTGATCATCCCTCTGCTTCTAGGACTTGACCATCCATCTACATCTAGGACCTGGTCATCCATCTGCTTCTAGGACATGACTATCACTCTACTTCTAGGACTTGACCAACCCTCTACATCTAGGACCTGACCATCTCTCTGCTTCTAGGACATGACTATCACTCTGCTTCTAGGACTTGACCATCCATCTACATCTATGACCTGATCATCCCTCTGCTTCTAGGACTTGACCATCCATCTACATCTAGGACCTGATCATCCATCTGCTTCTAGGACATGATTATCACTCTGTTTCTAGGACTTATCACTCTGCTTCTAAGACTTGACCAACCCTCTACATCTAGGACCTGACCACCCCTCTGCTTCTAGGACATGATTATCACTCTGCTTCTAGGAGTTATCACTCTGCTTTTAAGACTTGACCATCCCTCTGCTTCTAGGAGCTATCACTCTGCTTCTAGGACTTGACAATCCCTCTACATCTATGACTTGACTATCCCTCTACATCTAGGACCTGACTATTACTCTGCTTCTAGGACCTGACTATCACTCTGCATATAAGACTCCAACTATCCCTCTCCATCTAGGACTCTAAGTATCGCTCTGGATCTAGGACTTGACTATCCCTCTGCATCTTTGACCTGAATATTCCTCTACATCTAGGACCTGACTATCGCTCTGCATCTAGGACCTGACTATTCCTCTGCATCTTTGACCTGAATATTCCTCTACATCTAGGACCTGACTATCGCTCTGCATCTAGGACCTGACTATTCCTCTGCATCTTTGACCTGAATATTTCTCTACATCTAGGACCTGACTATCTGCATCTAGGACCTGACTATGCCTTTGCTTCTAGGACCTGACTATGCCTCTGCATCTAGTACCTGACTATCGCTCTGCATCTAGGACCTGAATATTCCTCTACATCTAGGACCTGACTATCTGCATCTAGGACCTGACTATCCCTCTGCATCTGGCACCCTGACTATACCTGTGATTCTAGGACCTGCAATCCCTCTGCTTCTAGGACCTGATTACCCCTCTGCATCTAGTACTTGACTATCCCTCTGCTTCTAGGACCCCGACAATCCTTCTGCATTTAGGACCTGACTATCCGTCTTCATCTAGGACCTGACTAACCCTCTGCTTCTAGGACCTGACTACCCCTCTGCTTCTAGGACCCAGATAATCCTTCTGCATCAAGGACATGACTATCACTCTGCTTCTAGGACTTAACTATCTAGCATTATCTAGGACCTGACTATCTAGCAATATCTAGGATCTGACTATCTAGGGTTAGGGTTAGGTTTAGGGTCTGGACTTGACTATCCCCCTGCATCTAAGACCTGACTATCCGTCTGCATCATCCTCCCTCTGAAAGATGAGCTTTCTTCTCAGGGTGAGATGAGGTTTCTCCTCAGGGTGACATGATGTTTCTCCCCAGAGAGACACAAGGTTTCTCCCCAGAGTGAAAGTAAGTTTCTCCCCAGAGAGACATGAGGTTTCTCCTCATGTTGAAATTACATTTATCCTCACGGTGAAATTAGGTTTCTCCCCTGAGAGACATGAGGTTTCTCCTCAGAGTGAAATGAGGTTTCTCCTCAGAGTGAAATGAGGTTTCGCCTCAGGCAAAGGATCTTAGAGTCGAACTACTGTTGAAGCTCTAATTGTCTATTGTCTCTAATTTGAAACCAAAACAGAAAACCTTCCTGCTTGCTCTACTGATGCTGATACTGATTAATATTCTCCATTCTCCAATTACATTCACAAATGGTTTATATTAGCCATATTATTAATGGTTTATATTTAAATAATAACCAGTGACATTTTCATGTAAATAAATGTGTTCTGCTCCTCTCTATGATCTCTATAACTCAACAGTGATCAACCTCTAGCCAGTTCATGAAAGCTTTTCCATCTGCTGTTCAAAACACCCGGTGTCAGGTTGGTCTGTTTGATTGAGAGGTGATCTCTGGGAAAAGTAGAGAATTACCAGCATATTATTAACAGTTTCTATGAAGCAGATTATGCAGAGTTAAAGGTCCCATATTATGGAAAACGGTTTATTCCTGGCGCTTATACATGTTCCACAGGAAATTACTTCCCTAAGCAGCTGAGAAAATTTGAAATCTGGAAGTCAACCCGTTTTTCTGTATTTTCCTTTTTCCCAAAACGGTGCCAAAGATAGGAGAAAAGCGGCCCGTTTCAGAAAATGGTTCCTTTGGACGTCATAAGGTGCAAGTCCAGCCCCTCTCAGAGCACGCCCATGCCCAGGTGAACAACCAATCCCATTTACATCGACGCAAAATGCAGCTCAAGGCAGCGCCACAAGTCGTTGCTTATGGTGCATTCCATTGTACTTGGAAATCGAAATTCCAAGTCGGTATTCCTAACTTCCAATCTAAATGTGTTCCAGTGCATCTGCTGGGGAAAACATGGACGCCCGCAGCAAACTCATGTTTGTATGGTAAGTCTCAGAATGTTACAAGCATCTAAACTCAACATCAACTACTACAGCGCCATTAGTGAAGAGAATCGGCGTATATCACATTCGGACACCGTTTTTTCCGAGTACACTGGAATGCACCATTACTTTGCCAGCGTGAAGCTAAAACAACAACATGTCTAAGGAGATATACCAACGCTCCAGTTATTATTTTGTAGGATGCAGGCAGCAACATAGATCCCTGCACAGTCTCCCAACACGTGAAAATGCAGGACAGAGTGGATTCATTTTATTTTTAACGGCAACGGCTACAGTTTTTTTCTGTGTGATGATCAGTCCTCAGACTGCTTGAGCAAAGGCAGGATTAGCATCTAAATTGAAGCTTAAAGATGGAGCAGTTCATAAGGTACGTGACCCATCTGCAAAATTGGAATCTGTAAGTGTCACCATGTTTTGATTTAATTTACCAAATTAGTCTGTTTAGTATATTCAACTACTGGTTATTCAGGGCTAACCACGGGTTTGTTGGGTCTGGAAGAAGTAAGAAAACTAAAGCTGGAGTCATTAAAAATAAAGTAAAGTAAAAGTAAAGTTATTGGTTGGAGTCAGGACTCATCTTAAAGTTATTTGTTGGGACCAGTGTCTGTTTTATAAGTCTGTCGAACGTGTCAGGCTTGGTAAACTTTAGCCACCATTAGTACAATCGTGTTTGGTTGTTTGGCTGCGCTGTTTGGATGCAAATAGATTGCATCCAATAATATATTGGCTAACTAGCTCAACAAAATTGTCAATCCTAGCTTGTCTGCAAATTGTATTCAATAAGCTTATGGACATGAGCCATAAACAGACCGGCTACAGCAGAGAGTGTCGCTCACACATCCACATCCACAAGCACAAGGCAGGAAAGTACAATATTACACAGAATTGTTATCATTGAGAAACTAAGTGGAACCGCCTCAGCTGCCTCTTCCCATTCAGGGTCAGACTCCGGCTCAAACATGTCCGGTCTCAGTGTTGGTTCTGGAGCGGCCGCCATGGTTATGGTAGATTTCTGCATCAAGCTTATTTGTTTACCTTGAGCAGCATGAGCGCTGTGCTCTCCGCCTCCGCCAGGAGATTGCATGTAGGTTGTATGTAATGAGCACTGCTCTGATTGGCCGCCTCACGCCGTGAGTGAGGATTAGGATTTATGATTAGGATTTTTTTTTTATATAGACTTCACAAACGTCTTGTAAAGACCCCAGGAACAGTTTAAATAGCCCAATAGCCCATGAGTAAAACACCCCTTTAATATTAACCAGGCTGGCTCATTATCTCTTTGTCAAACCAGGATGAAAACCCACTAGTCATCTCTTCTAGCTTTACCTTCTACTTCTTCTTTTCCCAGCTCTTCTCTCATACATGATGCTTCTGTGGTCACTGTGACCTCTGACCTTCGACCTCCTTATGGGTTGCTTGTAATGTTGGTGATATAAGAACTGAAGTATATTCTGCTGTCGACCTTGTTAGAAGTCCGTCTGGGTAAGAGAGTCAGCCAGTAATAAAAATACTGATAACAACAGAGAAATGCAAACCAATAATAATAATAATAATTGGCAAAAACAATAAATCCATATCAACACTCCATCAAAACGGTATTAGCAATGAGAAAACCCTCATCCTTCTGCAACCAAACACCAATACCATTAAGAGTTGATTTATTAGCCATTGTGTGCGTGTGTGTGTGTGTGTGCGTATGTGTGCGTATGTGTGTGTGTGTTTGCTCAGTATCCCCAGTGTATTGTGTGGCGGCCATAAACATGTTGAATATGCAGTTTGTTTATAATGAAGTTAATGTCGAAGCAATTAGATACAGAAAAGCTGCTATCGTCTATCAGAACCACACACACACACACACACACACACACACACAGTATCCACAATCTGACTGCTAATTTGAAAAAAATATTAAAAAACAGCTAGATTGCAATTTCTCCTTTTCTTCAGAATAAGTTTGTCATGCTGTGTGTGTGTCTGTGTCTGTGTGTGTATGTGTTTGTGTGTGTGTGGGTGGGTGGATTGTCTCTAGGGTAACATGTTGCTAATTAAACAGGGACAAGATCCCATAATTGTATGAGAATTGGACCAAAACAATCCTGCAAGCCACACACACACACACACACGCACACACACAATTAATTCAGTTTCAGATTTGATTGAGTTTCAGTGTTTAAAACTCTTAAGAGCCAGAGAGTCCAGAATGTGAACTTCTGGTTTTCTGTTCCTGTACTAAATTGTATTGAGTTTCAGTTTTGTGTAATGTGCTGCATTCTGAGACAGACAGACGTACACACTATCAGAATGAGGTACTGTAGTTTCACTGCTGTTCTGTAGATATTAATGTATTAGTAGTAGTAGTCTGGATGCTTTTCTGCTTACCTCGCTACCTTCAGCCCTCAATTAGTCGCCACACAAAGAACCAGGCAGCGACCACATCAATAGCAATATATATATGTACACGGCCCTGCCGGTTCACAGGCCGGTTCACATTTATCAAGCTGTCTGCTGCCGTCAACGCCGAAACTCTCCTGACTTCCTGATCTAAAGCTTCATTAATAAAACACCCTCCTATTTTCAGTTATAATGCAGCCAGACTCATTTGCAGCTCCACTGTTTTCTGCTGCATATTTTAGCAGTGACCTGAGGAAGTTGGAGAGGACAAATTCAATATTAGTTTGGATGGATCCCTCCATAGCTCTTCCATCGGGAGAAATGCAAGGAAATGTGTCAAAACTAATTCAATATCTGCATAAGGTAAAATGTTTCAATTGAATTTCTAGCTAGCTTAGCTTATGCTAGGGGTCAGTAGGTCAGCATTTAATGAGAAACTACTTTATTGAACACCAAATCCTCAATTAGGTTAAATTCATGGAAATATGTCAAGACCAATATCATTATCTGCATAAGGCTGTGTGTATTGTTTAGTACCTGTATGCACTGTACATACTGTATAACTATACTGGAGGTCAGCAAGTCAGCTGTTAATGAGAAACTACTGTACTGGAGAAACTCATTCAATATGTGTAGAAGCTGAACTAACTTTATATCTTCTGACATGTATGACTTTGGTTTCATCTTGTGCATGTTGTGACTCCCCAGGCTCAGATAGCATTTTCATTTACAGTAGAAGAATTTGATCAAAATGCATCAATCAATAATACATGAAATACAGAAGACTGTCTTTCATCATGTTGGGTCACATTTAACATTTAGCCGGTCAGGTTTTAATGAAAACCTACTTTATTGGCGGTGTGGATGAACTGTACTGTGGTCATACTGGTTGTACTGGTTGTACTGGTTATACTGGTTATACTGGGTAAACTGGTTGTACTGGCTGTACTGTTCATACTGGTTATGCTGGTTATACTGGTTATACTAGCTGTACTCATTACGCTGGTTATACTGGCTGTACTGATTAAACTGGTTATACTATGTGTATTGTCTGGTAGCTGGACTGAATCACTCCAGATCCAACACACAGTATGAAAACAACAGATTTACAGGAGGATGACATTGTTACAGCGTCATATTTTTAATGTCATATTGTGAGTGTCACATTGTTACAGCATCCTATTGTAACAGTGTCATATTGATTGGAGAGAAAGAGAGCCAGACAGACAGGCAGACAGACAGACATTACCTGAAGCAGCAGATGGTTCAGTAGATTAAAGTGAAACACGCACACACCTTCACCCTAACCCCCATTCTGTGTGTACGTGTGTTGTCTGTGTGTGTGTGTGTGTGTTGTCTGTGTGTGTGTGTGTGTGTGTGTGTGTGTGTGTGTGTGTGTGTCTGTGTGTATGTGTGTGTGTGTGTGTGTGTCTCTATGTGTATGTGTGTTGTCTGTGTTTGTGTGTGTGTGTACAAGGTGATAAATTAGAGGTCTAGAGTTCCTTCCTGGTTTCTGGTCTCCATGGAGCATGCCCAGATGGCTAGTCTGACACACACACACACACACACACACACACACACACACACAGAGTATTTGAGTTCATGCTGTGTTGTTTTTTTCTCCCCGTTTCCTTCCTACTGACCTTATTAACTCTCTCTCTCTCTCTGTCTCTTTATTAATTAGTAATAATTAAAGTAATTCTATTAAACAATTTTCTATCTCCATATTTTATCTACGTGTAAAGTGAAGACGTGTTGATAAGGTGGAACCTCCTTTAGATTTAGTACCTGGTGGAACCTCCTTTAGATTCAGTACCTGGTAGAACCTCCTTTAGATTTAGTACTTGGTGGAACCTCCTTTAGCTTTAGTACCTGGTGGAGCATCTTTTAGCTTCAGTACCTGGTGGAACCTCCTTTAGCTTTAATACCTGGTGGAACTTCCCCTAGATTTAGTAATTGGTGGAGCATCTTTTAGCTTCAGTACCTGGTGGAACCTCCTTTAGCTTTAATACCTGGTGGAACTTCCCCTAGATTTAGTAATTGGTGGAACCTCCTTTATCTTTAGTACCTGGTGGAACATCCTTTAGATTTAGTACCTGGTGGAATCTCCTTTAGCTTTAGTACCTGGTGGAACATCCTTTATATTCAGTACCTGGTGGAACATCCTTTAGATTTAGTACCTGGTGGAACCTCCTTTAGATTCAGTACCTGGTGGAACCTCCTGGTGGAACCTCCTGGTGGAACCTCCTTTAGATTTAGTACCTGGTGGAACCTCCTTTAGATTCAGAACCTGGTGGAACCTCCTTTATCTTTAGTACCTGGTGGAACATCCTTTAGATTTAGTACCTGGTGGAATCTCCTTTAGCTTTAGTACCTGGTGGAACATCCTTTATATTTAGTACCTGGTGGAACATCTTTTAGATTCAGGACCTGCTGGATCCTCCTCTAGATTTAGTACCTGGTGGAACCTCCTTTTAGATTTAGTACCTGGTGGAACCTCCCCTAGATTTAGTATTTGGTGGAACCTCCTTTAGATTAAGTAATTGGTGGAACCTCCTTTAGCTTTAGTACCTGGTGGAACCTCCCCTTGATTTAGTACTTGGTGTAACCTCCTTTAGATTTAGTAATTGGTGTAACCTCCTTTAGATTTAGTACCTGGTGGAACCTCCTTTAGATGCAGTACCTGGTGGAACCTCCTTTAGATTCAGTACCTGGTGGAACCTCCTCTACATTCAGTACCTGGTGGAACCTCCTTTAGATTCAGTACCTGGTGGAACCTCCTTTAGATTCAGTACCTGGTGGAACCTCCTCTACATTCAGTACCTGGTGGAACCTCCTTTAGATTCAGGACCTGGTGGAACCTCCTTTAGATTCAGCAGCAAGAACCTCAACCAAACGTTTCCTGTAGTTGTGATCAGACCTGCTTAGGAGGTATTTGGACCATTCCTCCTTACAGAACTGTTTCAGTTCATTGATATTATGGGATGTCTTGCATGAACGGCGTGCTTCAGGTCATGCTTCAACATGTTTGGGGTCATTTTTCCTGCTGCATGACTCAGAGCTTCAGATTAAGCTTCAGATCCGGACCGTCACCCTGATATTCTCCTGGAGAATTTCCTGATCCAATTTGAATTCACTGATCCCTCAATGATTGAAGCCGTCCAGGCCCCGAGGCAGCAAAGCCCCAAACCATGATGGTCCTCCACCAAGCTTCAGGTTGATGAGGTTCTGATCCAAACGTAGCATTGTGTCTCATCTGTCTGTCTGTCTGTCTGTCTACCTGCCTGCCTGCCCATCCATCTGTCTATCTATCTATTTATCTATCCAGCCGTCCTGTCCATCATCATATACATCTCAAATCACTTAGCCACTAAACAAAACATGCGTCTCTCCATTTATCCATCCATTCAGCATTAGTCAGTACTGTTACTCACACTTCATTAGTTCAGGACTTATGTGTGTGTGTGTGTGTGTGTGTGTGTGTGTGCGTGTGTGCATGTGTGAGAGAGAGAGAAAGGGAGAGAGAAACATGGAAAGTCCATTAGACGTGACAACAGCATGTTAGCTTTATCTGGCTAACAACCTTGTGGGAGAGACAGAACATGCACATGTAGTAGAATCACAGTAGAACCACAGTAGAACCACAATAGAACCATATTCATTATTATTAGAAATCAATGTCATCAAAGTGCAGATGGAGACAGTTTTTGTCACCGTGACGATAAAGTGGTAACAGAGGTGTGATGTTTAGATTTAAGACTTCCTGTGTCGCTCTCTGTCTGTCTGTCCATCTGTCTGTCTCTCAGTCCACCTGTCTGTCAGGTTTGTATTATTTAGTGTTTTCTGGGTGTTTCTGGAGTGTTGTGCAGATTAAAGCAGCTCCGCTTCCAGACAGTCAGTTCAGCATCACAGCAGAGTGAGATGATTCCTCGCAGCCCAAACTGAATTAATCAGACAACGTTTTATTGTGCAAGGCTGCGATGGAAGGGAACAGCAGCCGTGTAGCCAGGAGCTTCATATCCTCATGTAGATCTGACAGCTGCTTTCAGACCAGCATCGCCATCCTCCGTCTCAGCATTAGAAGTTGTTTTCCTGCAGCCAGAAGTGAATTAATTTGAGTTTCCCTGTTGTTATTCTGCTAACCTACAATGGAAGGGAAGTAGTGCGGTGGACCCAGGAGGTTTGTGTGAATGTAGACCTGACAGCTGGTTTCAAACAGCCAGCGATGAAGAGTCCTGAGTATCACAGAATTCTGATAATATACCACTTTTCCTCACATCCCAACTGTATTAATATTACATTATAGTGTTTTTATTCTGCTAACCTACTAAGTGTATTAATATTACATTATAGTGTTTTTATTCTGCTAACCTACAGTGGAAAATAAAGCAACAAGCCTACGAGCTTCATGTGTTAAAATAAAACAGAATAAAATTAGAGTAAAATTGTAATAAAATTAGTACAGTAAAATAAAGTGGATGGATAGTGAGATTTTTCAATCGGTAAAAAAAATGTTTAGATTTTAAGATTTGTAAATTAAATGACAAGTCAGTGAACATATCTTTTATCTTTAAATGACCTGCTGTCCACATGATTCATCATTAAATAATAAGTTCATTAACTACGAGTTGCTGCACAATATTGTCTTTTTTTAGCATTTCAACAAATATCCACGACAAGAAACCAACAAAATGATGTTGAATTTAACTGGTTTTATTTTATCATAGTTTAACAGCAGACCCTCCTGTCTGTCTCTCTCTCTGGGTGGGGTATCTCTCTCTATCTGTCTCTCTCTCTGGGTGGGGTATCTCTCTCTCTCTGGGTGGGGTATCTCTCTCTATCTGTCTCTCTCTCTCTGGGTGGGGTATCTCTCTATCTGTCTCTCTCTCTGGGTGAGGTATCTCTCTATCTGTCTCTCTCTATCTGGGTGGGGTATCTCTCTCTATCTGTCTCTCTCTCTCTGGGTGGGGTATCTCTATCTGTCTCTCTCTCTGGGTGGGGTATCTCTCTATATCTGTCTCTCTCTCTGGGTGGGGTATCTCTGTCTGTTTCTCTCTCTGGGTGGGGTATCTCTATCTGTCTCTCTCTCTGGGTGGGGTATCTCTCTCTCTCTGTCTGTTTCTCTCTCTGGGTGGGGTATCTCTCTATCTGTCTCTCTCTCTCTCTGGGTGGGGTATCTCTCTCTCTGTCTGTTTCTCTCTGGGTGGGGTATCTCTCTATCTGTCTCTCTCTCTGGGTGGGGTATCTCTCTATCTGTCTCTCTCTGGGTGGGGTATCTCTCTCTGTCTGTTTCTCTCTCTGGGTGGGGTATCTCTCTAGCTGTCTGTCTCTCTGGGTGGGGTATCTCTCTATCTGTCTCTCTCTCTGGGTGGGGTATCTCTCTCTCTCTGTCTGTTTCTCTCTCTGGGTGGGGTATCTCTCTATCTGTCTCTCTCTCTGGGTGGGGTATCTCTCTAGCTGTCTGTCTCTCTGGGTGGGGTATCTCTCTCTCTGTCTGTTTCTCTCTCTGGGTGGGGTATCTCTCTAGCTGTCTGTCTCTCTGGGTGGGGTATCTCTCTGTCTGTTTCTCTCTCAATTGACTTCAAAAAAGGTTTATTGACATGAACAGAAACATGTTTCCAGAACCTTCATCTATGAAACACTGAAACATAGAAACAGGTTCATCCAGCTTCATTCTGCTGATACGTTCTAGTAGGTTCTCCTCTGGTTCCCATTAGAAAGCTTCACATTGTCTTTTATTGGAGAGAACTTCTGACAGTGGAAGAGGAAGTGACCACATACATTCATCTTCCTTTTTCTACAGCTAGTTGGTCACTGAGCCTGGATCTGGTCAGGATCTGGTCAGGATCTGGTCAGGATCTGGTCAGGATCTGTCTCTGCTTGGTTTCTCTCTTTCATTCTGTATTTGAGGCCTCACTTCCTGACAGATTCTAATTGGAAAGTTCATTTTGTTTTCATTGCCCTGCATGATGCTTTTCCATGTTCAAGGGTCCTGATATGGAAATTGAAACCAATTGAAACCAATGCTAATGATATCCTGTGCTCTGCAGTGTGGTGTGATGATATTATGTCCAATAATAATGATGTTAAATGTTTAAATTTTAATGTATAAAGCCAACAGTGGGTACCTGCCTCTGGCTTCCCTCATCATTAACACCTTATAGTTTAAAAGCTTCCTTTCATATCTTATTCATCACTGCAGCCTTTCATCTGCTCACGGTTTGATTATAATGATCAGAACTTCACACGGGTTAATACTCTCTTAACTCTCATAATGTAGGTAGGAAGCTATCTGCTCTCACACTGCAAAGCTACATTTATTTTAGATTTTTTTCATTTGGATCTACTTTATTCTTCACTAAAGGGTGAAATTCTCTCTCTTCCATCTGGTTGGCTGCAGGGTCAGGGGTTCATCTTCACCAGGTATGACAGCATGGAGATCGACCCTCTGAACATGTTGTACAATGTTCATTATGCTCTATTGGGTATTATTTATAATATGATCTATTGGTTTATTAGTATTATTTAAACTATATAGACCAATCCTTTGTCAACGTCACTGATTACGTCACCGTCCGAAGTGGTTGCAAAAAGACCAGCGGGAGTAACGTTAAGACTGAAAACAGTCTGATCAACTATTAAGTAGGGATGGGGATCGAAACCCGGGTCCAAAAGGACCCGGTTCCAAATTTCTCAAAACCCGGTAATCAATAAGGTCGGAGCTTATCGGTTCTGCTATCGAGCCTATAGCTAGGGTGACCATATTTTCAAACATCCAAACCGGAACCCTCAAAAAGGCTACTGCACGTTAATGCAAGCGCACATGTAGGCCTTTGCATCATGCAAGCATAAGCGTTTTTATCAGGATCATGGTACAATTATTTCAGTTTCAGCACCATGGATAAGATAATCGCGGAGCGTGCGAAACGGTCAAGTGCTTGGCTACATTTCACTAAAGTGAAAGATAAAGAGGAGGCGAAATGCCAACTGGTTCGAGGGTCATTTCATGTAAGAGGGGAAACACCTACTCAATGTTAAAACACCTCAATGTTGCCCATCAATTGAAGACAAAGTGCAGTACCTTTGACTGTCTTCGAGTAGGAACAGCATCGGTAACAACTCCAGCTGTTGCGGGACCATCCTCATCAACTCAAGGTATGCATGGATGGTGCATGCAGCCAAAGTCCCGTTCATTGACAATAATAATCCAATTGATAATAATCCAACAAACACGACTAAATTGAAGTCCATGGTGTTAGTTTAGCTAATTTAAGATGGCTAGAATAAGATAGCCAGGGCAGTGAGTGAAGTGGCTGGCTAGTTAGCTACTTAGCAGCTAGCAGGTGTCTGCCCGATCTCTTAAAGTGACAGTACACACACTTAAGTGTGAAAACAAAATACTTATTGAAACATAAACAAATACATATTTAGCACATTTTACCAACTTAGAAATGTCTGATAGAACATTTGGAGGCCTATGCCTTTTGGCTTAAAGGGGCAGTATGTAGATTTTTTATTTTAAAACTAAACAAAAATATTGAATTACTTTACTTCACTTCAAAATATGTTCAGAAATTAAAGTAATTCACAAAAGCAATAAATGCAAGACCAGTTCTGTTAAAAATGTATTGCCGTCTGTCTCGTCTTTCCATAGAAAAGTATCGATAGTGGTATCGATAAGGACCCGGATCGTTAAGCAGGCTCGATAATGGTATCAATATAAATAAAAATTAATGATCCCCATCCCTACTATTAAGGAGCCAAAACAATCTGAACGTCCTGTTGTGCTGTCGGCTGTCAAAACAGAAAGACACGACATCAGGAACTGGATTTGAATCAAACTGGATTCTTCTCTGGTTGCAAGCTATCAGAAGAACCAACTGGACGGAGGACTTCACCGTCTGCAGTGAACATTTTATATCAGGCACTGTAACTAATTCAAGGACATGTCAGGCAACATGTCTGTCTAGGATAAATGGCATTAAATTAAGACGTGAACTCAAACTCAAAGCATTACCAGGTCCAAGACAAAAAGGTTTCATGGCTGCTACGCTTTAAATTACATGGAAAGACCTAACTGACCTTTATATCATATCGGCCTCAATAAAGATGACCTGACACCAACTGACTGGACGACCTGACACCAACTGACTGGATGACCTGACACCAACTGACCGGATGACCTGATACCTCCTGACCAGATGACCTGACACCAACTGACCGGATGACCTGACGCCAACTGACCGGATGACCTGACGCCAACTGACCGGATGACCTGATACCTCCTGACCAGATGACCTGACACCAACTGACCGGATGACCTGACGCCAACTGACCAGATGACCTGACGCCAACTGACCGGACGACCTGACACCAACTGACCGGATGACCTGATACCTCCTGACCAGATGACCTGACACCAACTGACTGGATGACCTGACGCCAACTGACCGGATGACCTGATACCTCCTGACCAGATGACCTGACACCAACTGACCGGACGACCTGACGCCAACTGACCGGATGACCTGACACCAACTGATGGGACGACCTGACACCAACTGACCAGACGACCGGACACCAACTGACCAGACATCTGACACCAACTGACCAGACATCTGACACCAACTGACCGGACGACCTGACACCAACTGACCAGACAACCGGACACCAACTGACCAGACATCTGACACCAACTGACCGGACGGCCTGACACCAACTGACCGGACGACCTGACACCAACTGACCGGATGACCTGACGCCAACTGACCGGAGGACCTGACACCAACTGACCAGACATCTGACACCAACTGATGGGACGACCTGACACCAACTGACCAGACGACCTGACACCAACTGACCAGACATCTGACACCAACTGACCGGATGACCTGACGCCAACTGACCGGACGACCTGACACCAACTGACCAGACATCTGACACCAACTGACCGGATGACCTGACGCCAACTGACCGGAGGACCTGACACGACCTGACACCAACTGACCGGACGACCTGACCTGAATGGTTCAACACAAATGAAAGAGCTGTTCCACTGTAAGTTTAAGTAAATTCAATATTCAGTATAAATTTTTTGATTAAATTTTTTATATATTGAATATAATATATATTTATAAAAAATAATATATATTAATAATATGTAATATATATTTATAATATATAGTTATAATAAATAATATATTCATAATATGTACAGTGATATGAAATAGCTGCATGTTAATGTGTTTCTCATAGATTTCAGCTGTTTGTCACAATAATCACTGTTTATTCACACCCACACACACACACACACACAGACACACATCCATATGAACGGTTGTCACACTGACAGTAATGGGCTGTTACGCCTTCTGTATTAAACCCCTAGAGAGACACTGTGTGTGTGTGTGTTGACTACATGTTGTCACGGTAACAAGAGATTCATATTCTGATACCTGAGGAGTTTCTTTAAGTTTGCTCTGCTGTGATCCAAACTGGTCACACATTATATTGGTCTGTTTAATATCACCACTCTTTTTCTTTTTTTCTTATTTATTCTGTTGCTAAACATTTATAATTGTCTTCCATTTCAGTTATTTCATGTGGATAATGTACAATGTATTATGAAATAATTATAAATCATATTCTCTGAATCTCTCCAACAGTGTAAATGTGTTTTTCAGATGATTTCTGTCAGTTCAGTGGAGAGACAGGAAGGATGAGCTGAGAGAGGGATGGACGTGACGGATTCGAACCCAGGACGTCACATTATGTTCAACCTCTTCAACCGCTTCAGTAGGTGTTCATTATGAAATGGAGCTTTAGCTAACCAGGTGGAAAGTCATTTTCCTTTAATTGTGACCCCAGAGCATCATGGGACCCTGTTTTACTGTAGGCTGTTTATTTCTGGAAAAGGTTGAGCTTTGAGCAGTGGGTTAATGTGGCCTGGAGTACCTGGTCCAGGTACTGGTTCAGGTACTCCAGACTTCTCCAGGTCAGCCTTGAGATCTTTGGATGTCATGTCATGTCATTCAATGACTTTATCTCTTCCCACCCTGTCAGTTTCTTGATGACCTTTATCTTGACCTTCATTCTGACCATGAGGCGAAGCTTCCCTGTAACGAGTTGTTGGTTAACCGGTTAACGACAAACAGGAAGAGGATGTGATCAGACCAGATCTCTGATCAGTTTAGTGAATAAAGGTCTTCAAAATATTTTGTCCACATCCCTCCTTTTTTCTCCAGAGTAAAACTTCAGAAACTGCGATTCATAATAATTTAGCAGGAAATAATCAATGTTGGTAGATAACTAATTCCATATTTTTCTTTAATCTTTGCCCATGTTTCATGACGAGTGTTCAATGTGTTCAGATTTAACATGAATTATCCATCATAACGATGTCAGATTATCAATTCACTTTTAATCACATAAAAGAAATAAGAACAGATAAAACATGAAATATGATTGACAGCTGCCCTTCTGTCCATTTATCCCCCAAACCCCCGCCACATTGTTGCCGTTGCCGTGGTTTCGCCAGGTGCCGTTACTGTCCTCGTTAGAAGCACTAATTCTCTTTTATTGGCTGAGCTCCTGTTAGTGTTTAACGAGCCCTCGTTAGCTCACCTCGTTAAGGTGGGAGGGGTCGTTAACAAGAGCTCTCTCCAAACTGACCAGCCCCCGGACACACCCTGTATCACACACACACACACACACACACACGACACACACACACGTACACACACACACACACACACACACGTACACACCAGGACGACCACTTCACATTAAGACCTGCTACTTTAAATTTTCTTTTTATGGGTCTTATTAATGTTCTTTTTTAGAGCACTGCTAATGCCCTGTGACACACACACACACACACACACACACACACACACACACACACACACACACACACACACATGGTTGAATGTGGAGTTTATACCTGTCATTATGTTTAATTCAGTGGGAGAGAAGTTCCAGTAGTTCCAGTATTGTTGACCTTTAGGATGCTCTGGACAAACTGGCAGGATGTTGATGAGGTCGGCCGACTGAACGGTTGCTGGTTCAAATCCCCGGATGGCTAACGAGAGAGATTTGGGAATGAACTGAAACAGGAAACTCAAGTCGACCTTCTGGGAGTCATCTTTATTCAAAAGGCCAATTCCTTTAAGTTAGTTAGCTTGCACTACCATGACGTACTCACTCACACACACTAATAGATACAGGTTACTAGTAGAATTCATAAATACAGGTTAGTAGTAAAAGTGTGTGTGTGTGAGTTCAGTGTGTGTGAGTTCAGTGTGTGTGTGATGGAAGTGCTAGCTAGTGTGTGAGGCTGATCAGAGAACATTAGAGGGAATATCTGATATTTCCCAGCTTACTTTAGGGCGCTCCCTCTGAACACTGAGCTTTCTGATACATCTAAACTTCTTCCAATCATCTCATAACCCTCTCACACGCACACACACGCACACACACACACACTGAACACACACACATACTTTTACTACTAACCTGTATTTATGAATTCTACTAGTAACCTGTATTTATTAGTCACAGTAGAACAGAACTAGAACATGTTAAGTAGAAATTAACATTAAAATAAAACATTAAAACATGAAAATAATGTGTGGATTACAGGAGCATGGATTTAGCAGTAGCACATTGAAGCTAGCTGTAGCATGTTATGGTAGCAGCTAACTGTAGCATGTTATGGTAGCAGCTAGCTGTAGCATGTTATGGTAGCATCTAACTGTAGCATGTTATGGTAGCAGCTAGCTGTACGATGTTATGGTAGCAGCTAGCTGCAGGATCTTATGTTAGCAGCTAGCTGTAGCATGTTATGGTAGCAGCTAGCAATAGCATGTTGTTGTATGAGCTAGTTGGTGACCTCGGTGCCCTTCACACTTCTTCAGCCATCTTAACGAGTTGGGCAGTGAGCCAAGAGCTCCAATTAGAACTGAGCCTTTAATATTTCCTCGTTAATGTCATGAAGCTTACCGTTCAATCAGGAAGACTACCTGGCTCATATTTACTTTATTGCTGCTCCAGGTTTTCTCACAGCCATCGGCCTTGTTTGTTATTCAATCAGACCATTAAGCAAGGACACTCCTTTCCAACCAATCACAAACTGCCACATCCATATACACACAGATACCTGCCCCACCCGTGTCTCTGTCATTTAAGGCTGCATCGCCACTACGTCCCACCACCACCAGTGCCAGGCTCCGCCTCCCCACCACCACCACCAGTGCCAGGCTAGGTAGGTCACTGGTTAATATCTGTGTGTGTCTGTAAGTGGCCCCAAACGTTTGAGTGGTAGTGTATATATTGATAAGCAGCTCCTACTACCTGGGTGTTGGCTCCGTGGCTTCAACAGGAAAATGCAACAGTGTTGAGTTTTCTTTGAGATGTTCCTCTGGTCTCATGGTTTCATGGAGATCTCGCATCAGGTGTTGTACCAGCTACTTTTAAGCATGCAGTAGTGCAACCATTGATCAAAAAACCCAATCTGGACACCTCAGTCTTCTCCAATTTTAGACCAATTTCCAAACTCCCGTTTCTGTCAAATATTTTGGAGAGAGTTGTTCTTATACAATTGCAGTCCTTTTTAGACAAGCATGGCATTCTAGAGGTGTTCCAGTCTGGTTTTAAAGCCCTTCATAGCACAGAGTCTGCACTTTTAAAAGTTTTTAACGATCTTTTATTGGCTATTGACTCCGGGGACTCCGCCCTTCTTATGCTTTTAGATCTCACTGCTGCTTTCGACACAGTATACCATAGTATCCACTGTGTTGGCATTAAAGGCACTGCTCTGGAGTGGTTCAGGTCTTACCTGTCTGAAAGAAGTTTTTCTGTCAGCCTTGGTGACTTTGCATCCTCCTCAGCGCCTCTCCCCTGTGGAGTCCCTCAGGGTTCCATTCTTGGGCCAATCATTTTTTCCCTTTATTTGCTCCCCTTAGGGTCTATTTTTAGAAAGTATGGCATCTCGTTCCACTGTTACGCAGATGACACACAGATTTACTTACCTTTTAAACGGAAAGATGCAAACTCTCTAAAACCTTTGATGGATTGTCTCAAGGACATCAAAGCTTGGATGGCCTTAAACTTTTTCAATTTGAATGACAGTAAAACTGAAATCCTGATGTTTGGACCCAGTAGTGCCTGTGACGCTCTTCATATGGACCTGGGTTCCCTGGAATCATATGTAAAACCCACTGTAAAAAATCTGGGTGTGATAATGGACTGTGATTTTAAATTGGACAAACATAAACTCTGTGGTAAAATCTAGCTTTTTCCAGCTGAGGCTTTTATCGAAGGTCAAGTCCTTTTTATCGTTTGGCGATTTTGAAAGGGTTATACATGCTTTTATCACGACCCGACTTGACTACTGCAATGCCCTGTATGTTGGTGTTAGCCAGGCCTCCCTCTCACGCTTGCAGTTGGTCCAGAATGCTGCAGCTCGTCTTTTCCCCGTACTGGCCTCCCTCCACTGGCTCCCTGTACGTTTTAGGATTCATTTTAAAATGTTATTGTTTGCTTATAAATCATTGAAATGGGCTAGCTCCACCTTATCTCTGTGATGTTTTGCAGAGATATGTCCCATTAAGGGACTCAGGTCCGCTGATCAGTTGCTCCTGGTTGTACCTAAGGCTTAAGCTCAGGGGAGATCGCGCTTTTGCAGTTGCAGCCCCCAAACTCTGGAACGAGCTGCCTCTACATGTTAGGCTGTTACACTGTCTGTTTTTAAATCTCGCCTCAAAACACATTTGTACTCCTTGGCTTTTAACTCGGTATGAGAGTTGCATTTTTCCTTTTCTTTGTTTGTTTGGTCTTGTTGCTTTTATATTACTGTTATTCTGTTTCTTAAACTGGTCTTTGTGTTTTATTGTGTTTTTAAGTTTGATTGATTGTACAGCACTTTGGTCAACTGTGTTGTTTTAAATGTGCTTTATAAATAAAGTTGGATTGGATTGGATTGGAGATTAAATTACGCTTAGTTGAGATCATTTGGAGATCTGTTGTTGTGATCAGATCAACATGAGCTGATATGTGATTGATTCTCCTGAGTTGAATTGGAGAAAAGGCCTTTAGTCTCATTGGTGTTGAAGAGTTTGTTAGTGTCCAGGAGACATCACAGGATTATCTCTTCTGGATTTGGCTTTCCTCTGGGTCCAGCTCCAATGTCAGACTCCGACCATGGTGCTCGGTACTGTGGAGGGCAAGGGGTTCGGGGGTTCGGGGGTTCGGGGCATTAAAGCCTCTTAGTCTCTTTTAGCATGAGGAGGTTTTAGTGAGAGATTGTAATATCCCATGAAATGTAATAAAGCTCTGTCTGTCTCTCTCTCTGTCGGTCTATGTCTCTCTACCAGTGTAGACTAATAGAGGAACTACATGGCAGCCCATCAGTCAGAATATGAATATTTCCATCAGAAATCGCCGGGGGAAATATCCGCCGCTTTGCTTTTAGTTTTCCACTTAATATTTCCTTCATTGCTGATTGGACGGCAGCATTTGGTGTTTTATTGTCTTTAATTTATTGATACGATGTGGGATTGTGCCACATGGAGCCCACAACCCATGTTCCACTGTTAAAAACAAACTGAAAGCTCCAGCCAGCGTGTGTGTGTGTGTGTGTGTGTGTGTGTGTGAGTGAGATAAGGGCCAACAGGGAGTCCTGGTTAAACTGGACTGAATATTTCCAGGAGGACTTACAGCAGTGATGTTACTCGTTGCTTTGATGAGGAATTGATTTAGTAAAACATGGAGAGCAAATAAAACACTGGAGAGAGGTGTGTGTGTGTGTGTGTGTGTGTGTGTGTGTGTGTGTGTGTGTGTGTGTGTGTGTGAATATCAGGTGTGTCTGAATGCCTTTAATGCTTCCTGAATAAATCCCAGTTAGCAGTGTCGTCTATTGAATGTCAACACAGAATAACTGCCATTAAATTTTCATACAGCAGAAAAACCTCTGGAGGAATAATGGAGTACACTGTAAGTACTTTCCAGGTCTGAATATGTACTTGTACTGCATTTCTGTCAGTTCACTACTGCCCTACAGTAAAGTCCACCAGGTACTTTACTGTGTACCAGTCATTGTAATACTGGGTTAGGGTTAGGAAAGCAATCAGGGCCCTGGGCCATCAGGCCTTCAACAAGCCTGTAGAGGACTAGAGCGACTAGACGGCTTGGACTGGTAGCCTTCTAAATTACAAACACTCTCAGCAGAATACTGCATACTTACCCAGGCTAATCTTCCACAACAGATGACCTGAGTGTTGCAATGTGGAATTTGGTGTGCCACAAGGCTCTGTCTTGGATCCACTGCTATTCTCTAGTTACATGCTACCACTCAGTGAAATCATTCAAAATCGACTGTAATTTTTATTGCTATGCCGACGATACTAAACTCTAATCATCACTCTCCTAAACTTAGAGGCGTGTCTATCCAAAGTCAAATGCTGGATGTCGCTAAACTTCCTGCGTCTTAGTGCCAACAAAACTGAGATGACAACCAACATCAGACCAGCTAGATATTGATATCTGTTTGAGAATACTACTCTAAATTCTCTCGCAGAGTCCATCAATCAAACGTTTTGGGATTAAATTCGACCCTACGCTCTTGATCGAGTCACATCAAGGATATTACCTCACAACACCATTGGACCACATGGCGCTGCTGGTCCTCACGTTTCACCTCCTTCATCCCACAGTTCTGGACGATGAGGACCGAGGCTGTAGGTGTTATGTTGTCCCACCATGTACAGAGACGATCATCTACTAGAATACAGTTTGAATACGAGATCATCTGTGTGTGTGTGTGTGTGTGTGTGTGTGTGTTTTCCCTTGGTGATTGGAGCTAATCTTCTCTGATGACCGCTGGGAACGACATGATCGTCACATCATCTACGACAAGCACACACACACACACACACACACACTCCTTCATAATTAGTAGTCCTGTGTTCTTCCTGGCAAGCTGTTACTGTGGGCACTCAGCTGCCAATCACACTCTCTGTTCCTCTCTCACTCTGTCTCTCTCTCACACTCTGTCTCTCTCTCTCTCTCTCTCTCTCTCTCTCTCTCTCTCTCACACACACTCTCTCTCTCTCTCTCTCAGTGATTCCCCCAGTAATTCTTCAGTCAGTCAGGCGCAGAGTGACTGACAATCACTGCCGTGCTGTAAGAGCCCTGGAGCAAAAAGAGAGACAGACAGACAGACACAGAGAGAGACAGACAGACAGACAGACAGACAGACAGACAGACAGACAGACAGACAGAGAGACAGAGCGAGAAAAGTCTGTTCAGTCCTTTTACAGTACAGATGTCTGGATCAGGGTTCCTACACCTTTTTGCTAACAACATTCCACGACTGTTCTAGGGGTGAATCCCAATTCACCCCTTGGCCCTACCCCTCTGTTTTGCGCGTTCACGTGAAGGGGTAGGGGCTGTCCCAATACTCTATTTTCCAAGGGGTAGGGCCAAGCCGGAGGGTTTTGTAGCCCTTCAAACGGAGATTTTTCAGAGGCACACTTCAAACCAAGGGCTACCCAGAATGCCCTGCGAATCTCTGGAAGTAACAGGAAGATCATGGGGGACCGCTACGCTACCATCCGAAGTGAACCACAAATGTAGTATTTTCTTCGTTAATAAAGATTTAAAAAATATTCCAACCGTGGTATTATCTTAGTTTAATGTCGTTTCAATGTATTATGGACCGTTTCTTTATAACAAGCATAACAAAAAAATCGCTAATATGCCGATGTCTCTACTTCGTTAGTTAGTTACGTTACAACATTGTTTTAGGCTGATTTGTGCATGACAGTTCTGCATTTTGACATATTTACATGTCGCATTTCCCCCTTTGCTGGTATATGATGAAATATAACTAAAGTCCATCAGCGAAGTTGCTGCACTTGTTACGGCTCCTCTAATATCAGTGCAGACTGGCAGGGTAACGTTAGGACGGCTTGCTAGACTACAGAGCACCGCTAACGCTATTCTGTCATGAAGTGGACTGGTAATGAAGCAGTGGTCTTTTTTATTTGATGACTTGTTTGATCGATTGGTAGCGTGAAACGTATAAGTTGTGAACGAATCGCGAGCGTCCATGCTTTTTCTATCTCCATCAGATGAACGGCAAATGTCACTGTGATAATACCATTGTTGCCATAGTAATCTCCGACAACAAACTCGTCCCGATGACGTATCAGCGTCGAAGTGCGATCCCAATACTTAGGGAGATATTTTCTAGCCCTACCCTCGGTACCGAGGGCCAAGGGGTAGGGCCAAGCCGAAGGGGTAGGGGTACAAATAAGCATTGGGATTTGGCCTAGGACTGTTCTGGGTCTGTTCTGGGTCTGTTCTAGGACTGTTCTGGGTCTGTTCTGGGACTGTTCTAGGATGTTCTGGGTCTGTTCCGGGACTGTTCTGGGTCTGTTCTAGGACTGTTCCGGGTCTGTTCCAGGTCTGTTCTGGGTCTGTTCTAGGACTGTTCTGGGTCGGTTCCGGGTCTGTTCTGGGTCTGTTCCAGGTCTGTTCGGGGTCTGTTCTAGGACTGTTCTGGGTCTGTTCTAGGACTGTTCCAGGACTGTTCTAGGACTGTTCTGGGACTGTTCCGGGTCTGTTCCAGGACTGTTTTAGCACTGTCAATTTGTCATTGTTATTTTATTATTTCCATTGTTAGTTTTTATTTTTATTTTTTTAATTTTATTTATTTATTGTGTTATTTTATGTCTGGCTGCTGTAACAAAGAAATTTCCCCCCGGGGATCAATAAAGTACCTACCTACCTTCCTACTTACCTACCTTGCTACCTTCCTACCTGTGTTCTAGGACTGTTCTAGGACTGAGATGAGAAAATATTGGATGAGAAAAGAGGAGAGAAAATAATGAAGAGAGAGAAGAGGAGGGAAGGTTGATCAACACCTCCTACCAGGAATATGAAAGAACCAGACCAACCTAGAGATGTTCATACACACACACACACACACACACACACACACACACACACACACACACACCTCAGTGTAACTCTGCTGGATATTCAGATTAAACACACTAAATTTACACCACACACTCTGACCTCTGACCTCCGACCTCCAACAACCTGACTAATAAATGTCAGTCACCTGATATTCAGATTCCACAAAGACGTTTCAGGGTGAGATGGTTTGCTTCCTGCTGCTAAATGCCATTGCTGCTAGCATGGTGCTACTTGTAGCTACAGCTTTGAACACAGCCAGGGGTCTCATACATGACCTGGTCCACAGCCTCAGAGGGATACAATATACACTTTTTATTTACATTTGCAATAAAAATAAAAATAGTAATAATAATCTGTAATCTATAGCTAAACTAAACTAGTAATAGCTAACAGGTTGCACTGGGAGCTGACCAGTACAACCTTGTACTGTTTCCACTGGAGAAGTTGACTTGGGGCTTCAATGCCTTGCTCAAGGACACACTGATAGTTGTTGTTGAGGGAGGAGTGTGTTGCTCATGGCAGCCAGTCTGGGGATTTGACCTGACAACATCCCAGTCACAAGCCTAGTTCTCTAACCTCTAGCCTGCTGCAAATCAAATCTCATACAAGAGTCAGACACAAATCAGACTCACTCTAAATATATACAACATGGTGATAGTGCTTCCTGTGCTGCATGACCTGCAGAGACCCAGGTTATGAGCTAATGCTAAACGTCTGTAGCCACATTAGCACGCTAATGCTAAATCTCTTTGTGATGAAAAAACAGCATCAATGTAGCATTAGCTTGCTAGCATCTGTAGCTGTGCTTGTTAATATTCAGCTCTCGTTACATTTCAGGAAGCGGTACTCTGCTTTTCTAATGTGACAGACGGACCTCTGGGAAGCCACCTGAAATATGTATCACTCATTTATGAGAGAGAGACAGACAGAGAGAGAGAGAGAGAGAGAGACAGACAGAGAGAGACAGACAGACAGAGAGAGAGAGACAGACAGAGAGAGACAGACAGACAGACAGAGTAAATGTCAAGTGTATCTAAACAAAGAAATCTTGCCTAATAGATGGAGGGAGAAGAAGGACCGGGGTGATGGAGGGGAGGGGGTATAAATAAACTCAAGTGCAGAGAAAACTGAACCAGTAAATCCTCCTGACGGACTCTTCGCTGCACTCCTCCCAGGACACAGTAACCCTAACCCTAATAACAAAGGGATTTCAATCAAAAAACTTAAATAACGCAATGTCACAGTCACTTTCCACGATACATGGCGTGTCAGGATCTGTTGCACAGCATCATCTGACAGCTTCTTTTTAGGACTTCAGGTAGAGGACAAGTGAACTCAGAAAAACTACAAAAATATCAACGTCACAACAAACATTTTCAGGTTCTGGTTAATAGATAACTTGAAGTACATATGCAAACAAAGTTAATAACTTGATTTTATCTTTTTCATGCATTTTAGATGATTGGAAAATGACAGGCATTCTTGGGCAATATAATGAAATATAGAACGGGCACTATGGGGTCTAGAGGGTCAATAATAATCAATACATTGGGTCTGGGGTTCTTTACTTACGACACAGAGGAGAAATCCATTCAATTGTAGTCATGAGGAGAAAACAAAGGAAGGTGGACCAGGAGGAGAAACATGTATCTTTGAAAATTTTTAGACAGTCAACATCCAATAGCGGCTGAGACCGAGACGAGTCTGAGTCCAAATAGACACAAGAATGAGACAAGTCCGAGTCCAAATACACAAGAGACTGAGACTGAGGCCAAGACGAGTCCAAGTCCAAATAAACACCAGACTGAGACAAGTCCGAGTCCAAATAGACAAGAGACTGAGGCCGAGACTAGTCCAAGTCTAAATAGATATGAGATTGAGACAAGTCCGAGTCCAAATAGAGAAGAGACTGAGGCCTAGATGAGTCTGGGTCCAAATAGACATGAGACTGAGACAAGTCCAAGTCCAAATAGACATGAGACTGAGACAGAGACA
Source organism: Hoplostethus mediterraneus (assembly GCA_034670385.1). NCBI lineage: Eukaryota > Metazoa > Chordata > Actinopteri > Trachichthyiformes > Trachichthyidae > Hoplostethus > Hoplostethus mediterraneus. Next base: position 118,789 of record JAXDDW010000232.1, on the reverse strand, counting down.
AGACCAAGTCCAAATAGGCACAACACTGAAACAAGGCCGAGTCCAAATAGGCACAAGACTGAGACAGAGACAAGACCAAGTCCTAATAGGCACAAGACTGAGACAAGTCCAGTCCAAGTCCAAATAGACAAGAGACTGGGACTGAGACTGAGGCCGAGACGAGTCCAAGTCCAAATAGACACAAGACCGAGACACGAGACCGAGACAGGAGATGAGTCCAAGTCCAAATATACACAAGACTGAGACAAGTCCAAGTCCAAATAGACACAAGACCGAGACACTAGACCGAGACAGGAGATGAGTCCAAGTCCCAATAGACACAAAACTGAGACAAGTCCGAGTCCAAATACACAAGAGACCGAGACAAGTCTGAGTCCAAATAGTCACGAGATCGAGAACGAGACTGATACGAATCTGAGTCTAAATAGACACCAGACTGAGACCCAAGTCCAAAACATCAGAAAAGTCTGGAGATTGGACTTGGTACCACTGACTCGGTCTGGTGTCTTGGACTTGGATATTCTCAAGCTCTGCTCATCGCTCCACCAAAGATTTGAAATAGATTTGAAATGTTTGGAGTTCCTTCTTTTTTCTTTGACTGTGACCTAAATGAAACGTAGCTTCCATGTGAACAAAGTGAATGAATAAAATGTAAAAATGTAAAAACAAAAATGCAAAACAGGGACAGGAAGGAACCAAACCAACATTATTACCCTCCAAAACACCACAAGAATTACAGAGTGAACATTAATGTTGTCTTTCCCTGAGGGGACACACACACACACACACACACACACACACACACACACACACACACACACACACACACACACACACACACTTTATTTGGCCTGATTAGCATCTTGCCCTGACCTCCTACACAGTCTCTGTTTCTACATAAGACCTCTAGAGAGACAGATAGACAGATACAGACAGACAGGCAGGCAGGCAGACAGGCAGACAGACCCCAGAGACAAGCTAACGTTAGCATATTAATAAATGATTCACAGGCAGAGCTGCAGTCTGGAATAGCAAGCAGCCAGACAGTCTTTCCTCTCCATGTTGAAATCACAGTGAGGCTCTTCTGCCACTGATCTCAGAACTGTAATTCTCTACCAGATCCACTAAACATCTATTACATACTGATTATTAAGAACTGGAATGAGGAGCCGTTTCATTCTCAAGTTCAATGTCAACATGGGTTCAATTCCCTGTCAAGGCAGTAATGCAACAACGCCCCCTCTGGAGAGAAAAGGCAACAACAGGCAACAACATCTTCATGTCTGTACCTTCTGTACAGACATGAAGATGTTGTTGCCTTTTCTCTCCAGAGGGGGCGTTGTTGCAAAGGAACCTTCAAGGAACCTTCATTTCCTTTTTTTAAGGTCCATAGTATTGATGATGTCATATCAAGGCTACTTTCATTGTTTGTAAGCCATAGTATTTATTGTGACATATTAAAGCTATTTCCAGTCTTTGTAATCCTGTGAAACACTTAAAATTTTGTTTTAGCTGTTAAAAGCGAATCTGTGTTTCCCCTGGCAGTGTCTTTGCCTTGTGGATTGTTTTCCTCTCTCTGGCTTTCTAACAGTAAAACAACATTTTAAAATCATGTCACGTCATCATAAAGAATGAACATAACTTAGCTAGCTGCCTGGTAGAATGAACATCAACTAGCTAACTGCCTGGTAGAATGAACATCAGCTAGCTCAATGCCTGGTAGAATGAACATCAGCTAGTTAGCTGCCTGGTAGAATGAACATCACCTAGCTAACTGCCTGGTAGAATGAACATCAGCTAGTTAGCTGCCCGGTAGAATGAACATCACCTAGCTAACTGCCTGGTAGAATGAACATCAGCTAGCTAACTGCCTGGTAGAATGAACAACAGCTAGCTAGCTGCCTGGTAGTGGATTTAGATCAGGCTTGTTTATAATCTTATGATCTCAAACCAAATAAATCTTCCAAAGCGTCTGGTTGTCAGATTGTACGATAGCCTATTGGTCCTTCATGGGGACTCACTGCCAGGAAAAGGAATCTAAATTTTGGCACAACAGCGGTAATGTTGACCTCTCTTGACTCAGCTTTTACGATGTTGTCGGAATCCAGACGTCCAATTACACCAGTCTTTTCTTCTTATCTCCTCTTCAGTGAATTCACTAAATTAGAGAGCTGTTGAGCAGCGCTACCAAGGGGATATTACATGCATGTCAACAATATGGCAGTGCTTGTGTATTTCCAGATTTTGTGAAAACCACAGACAGCCCCATCTCTCCTTATGTAACCTCATTTCAAGACCGTAATAGTGGAAGCCCTGCTGATACTCTGATAATAGTATACTCATTCACCACCTGTCTGTAGTATACAGTACATATCAATGAGCATGTAGCATGTTAGTGTCCCATTCAGAACAACCTCTGTGTTTGACTGCAGTGACCTATGGACCTATGCAGTGATTCCTATAGAAACAAAAAGCAAACCAAAACCAAAACTGATAAACCAATATCACAATATCACAATGTTCAGTGTCTGGAGGAAGAAATAGCTCAGTAAAATACAAAATGTTAATGTCTCTTAACCTACAGTCAGTACTGGTAGACAGACAGACGGGCAGGCAGGCAGACAGACAGACAGGCCACTAAAAGTGTGGATGGTGACTGTACTGCCAACTAACCCTGGACTGAACATAATAGAAACTAATGGACACTGAATTATCTGAAAATACTGAATATATTTATTCCCCTGGTGTGTCTGTGTGTCAGTTGAATGTCTGTATAATTCACTCCATTTGTTCAGTGCTGACTATGAAATGATGTGAAGGCTGTTCTCCTTTTGGAACCAAACTCTTTATTTGGAGGCTAAACTACTTTGGATCAGTTGTGATAAATATAAAATACCAGTAATATGAGTCATCCTCTCCTCCATGTTCAGCCATGACAGACCAGCATGAACTTCACCAGAACAGTACATTATGTAACATTACATTACATTACAGTCATTTATAATAATAATGATAATAATAATAATAATAATGCATTGGACTTATATAGCGCTTTTCTAAGTACCCAAAGATGCTTTACATGGAGGGCAGAACAAACAAAACAAAAGCAGACGCTTTTATCCAAAGCGACTTACAATAAGTGCATTCAACACAGGTAGAGAACTACTAGTCACCAGAAATCAGAAGTGCGTTTCCTTCCTAAACATCATCTAAGGGCAGAACCAATGCTGAGGTAGAAGATCAATAAGTTAGATACCTACTGTTATTAAACACATGAGACAAATAAGTGAAGACAAATGATCACTAGCTAAGAGGAAGGGTCAGGGTAGTGTCTCTTGAAGAGGAAGGGTCAGGGTAGTGTTTCTAGAAGAGGAAGGGTCAGGGTAGTGTTTCTTGAAGAGGAAGGGTCATGGTAGTGTTTATTGAAGAGGAAGGGTCAGGGTAGTGTTTCTAGAAGAGGAAGGGTCAGGGAAGTGTTTCTAGAAGAGGAAGGGTCAGGGAAGTGTTTCTAGAAGAGGAAGGGTCAGGGTAGTGTTTCTTGAAGAGGAAGGGTCGGTAGTGTTTCTTGAAGAGGAAGGGTCAGGGTAGTGTTTCTTGAAGAGGAAGGGTTTTCAGCCTGGTGGAAGATGTCACCGACTCTGCTGTCCTGACATCAGTGGGGAGTTCATTCCACCACTGTGGGGCCAGAACAGAGAAAAGCCGTGACCGGGTAGATCGGCCCCCAGGGGCCTCTGAGCGACGGGGCAACCAGTCGCCTTGAGGCAGCAGAGTGAAGTGGTCAGTGGGGGTGTAAGGCTTGACCATAGCCTGGAGGTAAGAAGGAGCTGTTCCTTTCACTGCCCTATAGGCTAGCACCAGGGTCTTGAACTGGATGAGCTGCTACAGGGAGCCAGAACATAATGAGAAGATCAATAACTTTTGATAGAAATTAGATAGATATCAGATATCAGAGAGCGTAGTTAATCAAGATCCTGTCTCATTAATAATCCAACATGGCCGCTCTCTGTAGTCCAGACAGGGTTCACGTTTGATGTCCTGAGGCTTTTTAGAATGATGAGAATGAAATGGCGGCCATTTTTCTTTCCTGTCAAACCTGTCTGCATCTCCTGGAGGAAACACCATAAACTGTTTATATCATGTGACGGTGAATTCAGTGATGAAGTGGATGACTAGACCTGACCGAGTCTCTGGTCCAGGTCATCTGTTTCTTCTCTAATATGTGCTGACATGTTAATGACTGATTGACAGCTGGGACAGACCAATCAAACACTGATGTGGTGAAGGGGGTGGTTCCAAAGTAAATATGATGGACAACCCACAGCAATATGCTGAACACACACACACACACACACACACACACACACACACACACACACACACACCCACACCCTCTCCCATGATCTGGTCCCTAGGTGGGCTAGATGTGTGTGTGTGTGTGTGTGTGTGTGTGTGTGTGTGTGTCAGTCCAGATTGATTGACAGACCTAATTAGCAGTAGTTAATGTGAAGCAGCTTCTCTGTCCATGACACACACACACACACACACACACACACACACACACACACACTCAGCTTCTATATGTATTATTGTATCTCTATATTCTACCTTTAAATATTCTAATTTAAATAACATGAAGCCTCACCGGTCGATTCCACCGACTCAGCGTCTGACAGTCTGTAATAACAGTTATGATGGTGATGACGACGACTGTGACGGTGATGGAGATTGATGGTGTTTCCACGGCGACTGGAGGGCTCTGTAGAAGTGAATGGATGATTAATTCAGATTTAATTACTGCTGCTGGCGGCTGACGGACGGCCCGTTAATAGACTGCTAATAGTGAGTATGTCTGTCGCCTTTCATGTTCGTGAATACAGCAGTGAGAGAGGCCACCCCGTAACCAGGAGGTCACAGGTTCGATCCCCGCCAGCAGAAGAATACCGCAGCACTTAAGGACTTTAATAATTATGATTAGATCACTTCTTGGTGGCCGAGTGTAGTAGTAATGCACAAAAAAAACACTAGAAGGCGCTGTGTTTTTTATGGCCAATCCTTTTCAGGTCGCATCCTTTCAGATAGTTAGCAGCAAAAACAATCACTCCTGATAAGTGGAATCTTTTTGAGTGATTTTCAAAGGTAAGCATGTTTTCAAGGTAGTGTTACTGAGGGATTACTAAACAGAATGACACAACTTTATCACCCAAAAAAGTCTCATGACAGACTAAGATTTTTTTTTTAAACTGCTCAACCGATGAAATGTCTATTGATGGTAAAGGTAGTATTGCTCTGAAATATATAGGTTTCCTATTATGCACCATATATTTATATATATACTAATATTTACTTATATATTTGCTCAAATCATACCAGTAGAGCAGTGGTGCAGAGCCACTTCATTTGTGGTGATATTAGATTAGATTAGATTAGATTAGATTAGATTAGATTCAACTTTATTGTCATTGCACTGAGTACTGAGACAACGAATATGCAACAAAGCATTGCTGGTTTCCATTCAAACTCAGGAAAACCAAGCATTTCACCTGGACATGCTCTTAGGACAGAGGTTGCAATGGTGAAAAACGCTTCATTTCAATTATCATCATATCATGAAAATGTGAAGCCTCTAATTGGTTCAGGTGTGCCTGAGTAGAGCTGGAGAACTGGAGCTAAGACCTGCAGGACAAGAGGCACTTGAGGACGGGGTCGGGCGCCACTGCAGAGGAGGTTTTCACCATTGTAACCTCTCTCCTAAGAGCGTGTCCAGGTCAAATGCTTGTTTTCCTGAGTTTGAAGGGAAACCAGCCATGCTTTGTTGCATATCACCACAAATGAAGTGGATATAATGCCCAAAAACCTGTTGTGCTGATGCACCACCACACAGATGAGCAAGTTTGACTTCATTCAACAGAGATATTGCATTTTTTTTAACTTTTCATACATTCTTTGGTACTTTTTATTTATTTTGATTGACTTTCTATTATAATTAATTCATTTTAAAAAAAATATGTTTTTGGTTTTATACATTGCTCACGTTCATCAAATGAGATATATGTGAAAGAATGTCTTCTTATCAGTTGAACGGATAAAAAATCAATGCAGACTGTTAAAAATGCACTTTTACCATTAATAGACATCTCAACCGTTTGGTAGAGGCTCAGAAAATTAAAACTGTGTGGGTTGTTCAAAAAAATAAACATTGCTTGTTGTTATTGTTGCCCCAAGGAACAAAAAAATGCCTGGTAACCAGAAGGTCACGTGTTCGATCCCTGCAAAAGCAAACGTGTTCATCACCAGTCATGAATCTGCTAAAGTGTCCTTGAGCAAGCCACAAAACCATCTACCGACCCACTCACTGTAACCCTCAAACTTCACTAAAGGCATTGCGTGGCCGTCAGCGTGTTGACGCGCCACAGAGCGCTTTCATTTTGAAAGAGGAACAGAAGAGAAAAGCTCTGACCAGATCATCAACAACAACGCAACACAATATGAACACAACGTGACACCAACACGACACCAACGTGACTCCATCACCAACGTGACACCGACTCGACACCAACTCGATACCAACATAAAGGTCATAAGTTCAATCCCTGCAACAGCCATGCGTCCTGCTGAAGTATCCTTCTACCTGCTGGTCGTCGGCTGGAAGACAGGAAATGAACTAACAGTCTCTAATTCTGATTAATTACTTGCTCGTTAATCAGATTCTGCTTCCTGAGGTGAGAGATGACAGGCCAAGGACGAGAGAGGGAGAGAGAGGGAGTTGGAGAGGGGGAGAGAGGGAGAGAGAGAGGGGGGAAGGAGAGAGAGAGAGACAGAGGGGGGGAGAGAGAGGCGGGAAAGAGGGAGTGGGAGAGGGGGAGAGAGAGAGACAGAGAGAGGGAGTTCGGGGGAGAGAGACAGGGAGAGAGAGAGACAGTTAAGGGAAGAGAGAGGGGGAGGGAGAAAGACAGACAGGGAGGGAGAGAGAGACAGACAGGGTGGGAGGGAGAGAGTTGGGGGAGAGAAAGAGATAGTTAAGGAGAGAAAGAGAAAAAATTAGGGGGAGAGAGAGTTAGGGGGAGGGAGGGAGAAAGAGAGAGATAGACAGAAAGGGAGGGAGGGAGGGAGAGACACAGAGAGAGGGAGATTGTCAGGAGGGTGAGAGGGAGAGAGAGAGAGGAGTTCATCACCAGCCCCTCCCCCTCTATCCAGGGTTCTGTCTAGTTGATGTTCCTTTGTGTTTGAGAGACAGAGGTCAGAGGTCAAACAGGAAGTGAAGGGTCATCCTGACTGCTACGGCTAATAGAAGATCACTTAAAAACATCCATATTGGCATTTAAACATGTAAACTACACTAATTGTGTGTAGCAGTAGTACTAATACCAGTAGTACTAGTGCTAGTGGTACTAGTCCCAGGAGACATTAGATTTACGAATTCAGACATGATTTATTGAAATCAATAAAAAGACAAGCTTTGGCATAGACTCCAGGAAATACCCATCATGGGCTGAAGAAACGAATGAATGTTCAGCAAGAAACAGAAACACTACCCTGACCCTTCCTCTTCTAGAAACACTACCCTGACCCTTCCTCTTCGGGAAACACTACCCTGACCCTTCCTCTTTGGAAAACACTACCCTGACCCTTCCTCTTCTAGAGACACTACCCTGACCCTTCCTCTTCAAGAGACACTACCCTGACCCTTCCTCTGCGGGAAACACTACTCTGACCCTTCCTCCTCTAGAAACACTACCCTGACCCTTCCTCTTCTAGAAACACTACCCTGACCCTTCCTCCTCTAGAAACACTACCCTGACCCTTCCTCTTCAAGAGACACTACCCTGACCCTTCCTCTTCGGAGAACACTACCCTGACCCTTCCTCTTCTAGAAACACTACCCTGACCCTTCCTCTTCTAGAGACACTACCCTGACCCTTCCTCTTCTAGAGACACTACCCTGACCCTTCCTCTTCAAGAGACACTACCCTGACCCTTCCTCTCTAGAGACACTACCCTGACCCTTCCTCTTCAAGAGACACTACCCTGACCCTTCCTCTCCTAGAGACTCTACCCTGACCCTTCCTCTTCCAAGAGACACTACCTCTGACCCTTCCTCTTCAAGAGACACTACCCTGACCCTTCCTCTCTAGAGACACTACCCTGACCCTTCCTCTTCAAGAGACACTACCCTGACCCTTCCTCTTCTAGAGACACTACCCTGACCCTTCCTCTTCAAGAGACACTACTCTGACCCTTCCTCTTCTAGAGACACTACCCTGACCCTTCCTCCTCTAGAAACACTACCCTGACCCTTCCTCTTCTAGAGACACTACCCTGACCCTTCCTCTTCAAGAAACACTACCCTGACCCTTCCTCTTTGGGAAACACTACCCTGACCCTTCCTCTTCTAGAGACACTACCCTGACCCTTCCTCTTTGGGAAACACTACCCTGACCCTTCCTCTTTGGGAAACACTACCCTGACCCTTCCTCTTCAAGAAACACTACCCTGACCCTTCCTCTTTGGGAAACACTACCCTGACCCTTCCTCTTCAAGAAACACTACCCTGACCCTTCCTCTTTGGAAAACACTACCCTGACCCTTCCTCTTCTAGAGACACTACCCTGACCCTTCCTCTTCAAGAAACACTACCCTGACCCTTCCTCTTCTAGAGACACTACCCTGACCCTTCCTCTTCAAGAAACACTACCCTGACCCTTCCTCTTTGGGAAACACTACCCTGACCCTTCCTCTTCAAGAAACACTACCCTGACCCTTCCTCTTTGGAAAACACTACCCTGACCCTT
>JAXDDW010000232.1:90000-102500 GCA_034670385.1 Hoplostethus mediterraneus | reverse complement strand
CTTTTGAGAGCATGTGTCTTGACAAGTCTGCATTCATGTGTGTGTGAAGTGTATTTTATTAGTTTTCCTCTTCAGAAAGTTACAAGACCGATCAGATGCTAGACGTGTGTGTGCATGAGTCTCTGTTTGTGTGTGTGTGTGTGTGTGTGTAGCTGTGTGCATTTGTGTATCTTTCTGCATACATATCTGTACATGTGTGTGTGTGCACATGTATGTATCCATGTGTATGTGCATGAGTCTGTGTGTGTGTGTGTGTATGTGCATGAGTCTGTGTGTGTGTGTGTGTGTGTGTGTGTGTAATATTAACAGGACTTTATGGAGCTCGTATCATGAAAATTGATTAGTCGTACAGAAAAGAAGGTTAATCGAGACCTTAAATAAGAACTATAACTCTCTCTCTCTCTCTCTCTCTCACGCAGGGTGGAAGGTGTCACCCTTGGGTGCTTTATGGCACCGCCGGCCTTAACGACGTCTAACAAAATGTCAGCGCCGGCCAATGACGAGTCGGCTGCGAAGACGTGGGACAGAGAGAGAGATTTAGATGAGTGTAAGTCTTTAAGAGTCATTTTAGCGAGATAAAGCGGGGGGGCATGGAGAGAGAGAGATAAAGATAAAGGGTGGGGGGCGGGGCCACGGAGACACTAAGATAAGGGGGGCTGGGGGGTCGGGGGGGGTCCGGGGGGGGGTCGGGGGGGAGAGAGGTTTAAATCAGCAGCAGTGTTAAAGAGCAGTAATTTCTGCTGAGGCGGCAGTTTGAGAACCATTCAGACAACTGGAAGATAAAGACTGACTGACTCCCTGTGTGTGTGTGTGTGTGTGTGTGTGTGTGTGTGTGTGTGTGTGTGTGTGTGTGTGTGTGTGTGTGTGTGTGTGTGTGTGTGAGTGAGTGAGGTTGCTGAACAAGTTGAACCTAACCCGGTTTAGGTTAAATCATCAATAAGCATTTTGACTGAGGAGAGGAAATGGAGGCTGGGAGTCTGGATCAGATTCAGAGATGTAGGGATCCAGTAGGGATCCAGTAGGGATCCAGTAGGGATCCAGTAGGGATCCTGTTGGGATACGGTACGGATACTATAGGGATACTCAGTGGGTGGAGGAGGCCCATACGGAAATGTAATATATGTACATATAGTAAATTTCCATACGTATATGAAATATATGTACATATGAAGGAAAAACATATTTGTACATGTATGTACAAACTATATATGAAACCTATTAGAAATTGGAACAATTTCATATATGACATGATATGTCTAGCCCATACAAATATATATGTTTATGTATGTATAATGCATTTTGTGACATATGTCACGTATATAATTATTTATACATATAACATATATGTATAATATACAAATATATGCATACCATATTATGTACATATATGTCATATGGTAAATGGACTGCATTTATATAGCGCTTTACAGTATATGCCTCTCATTCACACTCATGGCAGTGAGCTACCATGCAAGGTGCTGGTCTGACCACCGGGACATGTGGACTGGAGGAGCCGGGGATCGAACCTACGACCTTCTGACTGGAGGCCGACCCGCTCTACCTCCTGTCGGGGAATTGAACCCCGGTCTACTCGGTATAGTAACCACGATACTAACTAGGAGAGGCATATGTTCATGTTATATATGTTGTATATATATTGTTTTAATAAACATATATAAAAATATAAATTAAACATATATTGTTAACATATATGGTTGCAACATATAATACCATATACAAATTCATACAATACAATTTTTTTTATATACGTACAAATTTTACTATGGAGATTTCATATATGTTAAAACCTATATCGTCATACATCCAGAGGATGTGTGTATGTGGTAATAATAAATCGCCTCATATGTAACATACACTATATTGCCAAAAGTATTCACTCACCCATCCAAATAATTGAAATCAGGTGTTCCAATCACTTCCATGGCCACAGGTGTATAAAATCAAGCACCAAGGCATGCAGACTGTTTCTACAAACATTTGTGAAAGAATGGGTCGCTCTCAGGAGCTCAGTGAATTCCAGCGTGGTACTGTGATAGGATGCCACCTGTGCAACAAGTCCAGTCGTGAAATTTCCTCACTCCTAAATATTCCACAGTCAACTGTCAGTGGTATTATAACAAAGTGGAAGCGATTGGGAACGACAGCAACTCAGCCACGAAGTGGTAGGCCACGTAAAATGATGGAGCGGGGTCAGCGGATGCTGAGGCGCATAGTGCGCAGAGGTCGCGAACTTTCTGCAGAGTCAATCGCTACAGACCTCCAAACTTCATGTGGCCTTCAGATTAGCTCAAGAACAGTGCGTAGAGAGATTCATGGAATGGGTTTCCATGGCCGAGCAGCTGCATCCAAGCCATACATCACCAAGTGCAATGCAAAGTGTCGGATGCAGTGGTGTAAAGCACGCCGCCACTGGACTCTAGAGCAGTGGAGACGCGTTCTCTGGAGTGACGAATCGCGCTTCACCATCTGGCGATCTGATGGACGAGTCTGGGTTTGGCGGTTGCCAGGAGAACGGTACTTGTCTGACTGCATTGTGCCAAGTGTAAAGTTTGGTGGAGGGGGGATTATGGTGTGGGGTTGTTTTTCAGGAGCTGGGCTTGGCCCCTTAGTTCCAGTGAAAGGAACTCTGAATGCTTCAGTATACCAAGTGATTTTAGATAATTCCATGCTCCCAACTTTGTGGGAACAGTTTGGGGATGGCCCCTTCCTGTTCCAACATGACTGTGCACCAGTGCACAAAGCAAGGTCCATAAAGACATGGATGGGAGAGTTTGGTGTGGATGAACTTGACTGGCCTGCACAGAGTCCTGACCTCAACCCGATAGAACACCTTTGGGATGAATTAGAGCGGAGACTGAGAGCCAGGCCTTCTCATCCAACATCAGTGTGTGACCTCACAAATGCGCTTCTGGAAGAATGGTCAAAAATTCCCATAAACACACTAAACCTTGTGGAAAGCCTTCCCAGAAGAGTTGAAGCTGTTATAGCTGCAAAGGGTGGACCGACGTCATATTAAACCCTATGGATTAAGAATGGGATGTCACTTAAGTTCATATGCGAGTCAAGGCAGGTGAGCCAATACTTTTGGCAATATAGTGTATATGGCAATATCGCTGATATAGGGGCATATATGTCATATATTACATTTCTGTATGGGGGGTCCTTCCTGCCCCTTCTGGTCAGACATTGCTACCCTTCGACATGTTGAGTCATGTTTATTCATGTTGAGTCATGTTAAGTCATGTTGAGTCATTGTTGAGTCATGTTGAGTCATTGTTGCTACATGTTGAATCATTGTTGCGTCATGTTGAGTCATTGTTGCGTAATGTTGAGTCATTGTTGCGTCATGTTGTCATTGTTGCGTCATGTTGAGTCATTGTTGCGTAATGTTGAGTCATTGTTGTGTCATGTTGAGTCATTGTTACATCATGTTGAGTCATGTTGAGTCATTAATGAGTCATTGTTGCGTAATGTTGAGTCATTGTTGTGTCATGTTGAGTCATGTTGAGTCATTGTTGCATCATGTTGAGTCATTGTTGCGTCATGTTGAGTCATTGTTGTGTCATGTTGAGTCATGTTGTCATTGTTGCGTTATGTTGAGTCATTGTTGCATAATGTTAAGTCATTGTTGTGTCATGTTGAGTCATGTTGAGTCATTGTTTTGTCATGTTGAGTCATGTTGAGTCATTGTTGCATCATGTTGAGTCATGTTGAGTCATTGCTGCGTCATGTTGAGTCATTGTTGTGTCATGTTGAGTCATTGTTGCGTCATGTTGTCATTGTTGCGTCATGTTGAGTCATTGTTGAGTCATTGTTGAGTCATTGTTGTGTCATGTTGAGTCATGTTGAGTCATTGTTGCGTCATGTTGAGTCATGTTGAGTCATTGTTGCGTCATGTTGAGTCATTGTTGTGTCATGTTGAGTCATGTCATTGTTGCGTCATGTTGAGTCATTGTTGCGTCATTGTTGCGTCATGTTGAGTCATTGTTGTGTCATGTTGAGCCATTGTTGTGTTATGTTGAGTCATTGTTGCGTCATGTTGAGTGATTGTTGTGTCATGTTGAGTCATTGTTGCGTCATGTTGAGTCATTGTTGCGTCATGTTGAGTCATTGTTGCGTCATGTTGAGTCATTGTTGCGTCATGTTGAGTCATAGTTGTGTCATGTTGAGTCATTGTTGCATCATGTTGAGTCATTGTTGCGTCATGTTGAGTCATGTTGAGTCATGTTGAGTCTGTCCCACACACAGGTCACCTGGAGAACCAGGTGCTGAGGGTCCAGCAGGTAGAAATCAACTCCCCAGCTGACAGGAAGGAAGAAGAGACACTTCAACACTACTCCGAATCAGGTGGTCCTAAGTGGTCCTGCTGAGGAGGGAACACTGACTGGGCTCAAAGGCACAAAGGTCAGGTGTCATAGGGCAGGAACCCATGACAGTAGCAGGCTTGCTGGGAGTAGAACCCACAACTCTGGCAGTGTTAGTGCCTTGCTCTAGGAGCAGGGTGGGTTCAGGGTTCAGACCCCGCTGAACTGTCCTTCAGCAACACTCGGGATCCCTACCAGCTCCAGACCCTGACCTCTGACCTCTGACCTCACTGTGGTTGTCTAACATACCAATTCAAATATAAGTATTATTAGTACATTATCAGTACCAGCAGTAGTACAGACAACAGAGGAGAATAAACTTTACTGTAAATGTTTAAGACGCTGTGTTCTGTATGAATTAAGTCAATTACCATAACTGGTCTGTAAACACACACACACACACACACACACACACACACACACACACACACACACACACACACACACACTGCTCCATCCATCATCAGAGTGTGTGTTCCTGTCAGCAGCAGCATCTCAACAATCAGCTCTAATTGCCCATTGATCAGTTTGGTTATTAAACGCTGAAAGTTTCCCTCTCTAAATGCTAATGTTTCAGATTGACGGCAGTACAAGCTAATCTCCCTCCGCTAGCTACACACCCCTCTCTCCTGTGAGTGTGTACAATTATTGTGGAGGCGGTGAGTAAATCAATCAATAATTCCCTGGTCGTCGCTGCTGAAAAGCCAATCAGGAGAAACAGCAGTGAGAGAAAACAGGGAATCATATTTATGAAGCGTTGGAGTCCCTCAGGGAGACGCTAGCGGCTAGCGCTACCACAGACTGCACACACAGCAAAACTACACCGTGGGGGGGTGGGGGGTGGTGTGTGTGTGTGAGTGTGTGTGTCGGTGTGTGTGTGCAAAGTGTGTGGGCGTTTGTGTGGTGTGTGTGTTTGTGTGTGTGGCGACAGATGCCAATAATATGAGTTGCTCTTACATACTAGAAGGCAAATGGAGATTTAATGAGAGACCCTCAACCACCAAGACACACACACACACACACACACACACACACACACACACACACACACACACAATGGTGGTGTTCCTATTTAAGTGGCCTGAGGTCTAATAGTCTTGTTCACGTCCAGGGTCAGCTTACAGACACACACACACACACACACACACACACACACACACCCCGGGGTGAAATCGATGTGTTGTGGCTGAATGAACTAACAGGACGTTTGGTTCTGCTGTCGGATGGCGTGATGGAGGCGAACGACAACAAGAGAAGAAGAAAACACGTATTGACGAGGGGACGATCAATAGACCAATAGAGCGACAGGCATCACTTTTATTTCCCTCCAATTCACAAGCCAGTCGCCAAATTTGTTGTTGCTGAGTCTGAGTGACAGTCTTCACATCGCCACGGCACCTATGGATGATGCAGTCCAGTCCAGTCCAGAATTACAGTCCAGTCCAGTCCAATCTAGTGGTCCAGTCTAATAGTCCAGTCCAGACTTATAGTCCAGTCCAGACCAGTCTAATGGTAAACCAGTCCAGTCTAACGGTCTAGTCCAATCCAGTCTAACGGTCCAGTCCAGTCCAGTCCAATGTTGCAGTCCAGTCTAACAGTCCAGTCCAGTCCAGTCCAATGTTGCAGTCCAGTCTAACAGTCCAGTCCAGTCCAGTCCAATGTTCCAGTCCAGTCTAATGGTCCAGTCGGTGGTTCATGGGTCAGATAAAGAACCAGGGTCCAGTGGAACTGGACTGGACAGTGGCTGTTACCAGCCAATAAGGCAACAGGGTCAGCCAGCTGTAGAAGGTGGGGAGGCTAGAGAGGAGGTAGAACCAGATTCTGGATCAGTTACTGAACATGTTGCGAATACAGATGAGGAAAAGGAAGACGATGATGCTTTCTCTGACTTCTCTGATATCACAAGAGGATCAGCAGCTGTATTCAGTCAAATAAGTAAATGATTTCGTGGATGAAACATTTGGTAGACATACAGTGGAAGTGACTGAGGTTTATTAAATCAACAGCTACGGAAAATATTGTAGAAAGGTTAGAGGTTAGACTAATTGAAGATGACATGATTAATAGGAATGATCTGGGATAGACATGAGGTTCAACAAGAGAAGGGCTTTCATCAGTACAAACCACTCCCAGTTCAGTTTTCTTTAAACTGGAACTTATTGTTACCTGATCGTACTAATAACGGAAAATTTGTTTTTAATACAGGATATTGTCTATTTGTCAACTCCTCAAAAACAAGGTTTACTGGAGGTTTATTAGTCAAGTCAAGTAAACTTTACTTCTGTAACCCTTTATCACAAATAAAGACTTTACAGGCCTAACAAGGTCTAGCTGATAGACAATCAGATTTATCACACAATCATTTATCAAACAAGATTACATGATTAAAAAAATTATAATAATTTAAGGTTTAAGGTTTTTTCAAAATTAAAGGACTAGCAATAGAATAATGCACAGAATATCATATTCATTTTTTTATCTGGTATTGTTAAATGACCAAAACAATTTACACTATGTATTGGGAGCTTACATGTTAATATTTGAATGAAATATATCATGTGACAACAATTTGAGAAAACCAAATGGTGTGAACAAGATATTCAATTTCATACAACTATTCTCAAAGATCTAACACATTTGATTTGTATCAGTTGTAAATAATGTGTTCTTAAATAAGAAGTCTCAACTGAGTTCTCGGTAGTGGACTCAGACTTTTGGACCCAGCTGCAGTTCAGTCGTATAGTTCAGTATAGGTCAGCCAGTGCCCCTATAATTCAGTGTATGTAGTTCAGGCCATAAGTGTCCTCAGGCTTCAGTCATGTTAAATGTTGGTGGTGGAGTTGGTGGTGGACTTAGTCATCCAGTAAGGTGCGTAAGGGCATCAAACAAGGATGCCTGGGACAGCTCTATTCTTTGGCCATAGAACCACAGCTGAACAAACTATGTGAGAATATAGGGGTGATGTTGATGTGACAGTGTTCATTAGTGGGCTGGAAGATGTTCAGGTCCTCGTTCAGATTTTATGAAAGGGAAATAAATAGTACAGACAGAAATAGCATGCTATTACATTAAGTAAAAAACATGGGTTATGACAATTGGAAGGGGTGGACCTGTCTGGAACCACTCTCAGTTCTATACACATGGACCACAGTCCTAAAGTCCTAAAGGGATCCTTCACAGTTTTATGGTCATACTAGCTAGGGTACTGAACTCTGTGTGTGCAGAGTCTTTATTAGAACTGGACTTCCCATGCTGGCCAGCCTGAGGTCAGATAAGTCATGGAAAGTGGCTGGTTGGTTCAGTTCTGATGGATGAGATGGTGTCTTCACTTCTGGCTCCTTCAGAGCAGCAGTGGGGGACTGTCCTAGATGGCCAGCAGGCTTTCCCTTCTCTGGCCATCCCTGCTGCAGTAGAGGAGGTGGGGTCACTCAAGTCAAATTGATTTGTATAGCAATAGATGACTCCTCTGAAACAAGTTCTTGGGAACTTCAAAAGAAAGACGTATATACCAGTGTGAAGGTCTTTCATAGATCCTCCTTGGCTGGGCTGCAGGAATCGAGGCGGTCAGGCAAGTTTGCACCAGATTCCGACCCCAAGGGGTAGCTGGAGATCCCCGTACAAGCCTCCTTAGAGAAACACACTGCATCTCCAGTGGAGGATTGTCCATGGGGGCGTGGCTATAAACATGTGACATGTGGGTCAAATCAATCCCACAGTAGAGAGTAGCTTCCTTTCTGTCAGACTGAGGAGACTGTAGAGCATCTGTGGCTGAGGTGTCCAAGGCTCACTGGTCTGTTTGTGTTGCTGCAGACAAGGTAGCCCCACCACACCGTCTACTAGCCAGGGATATCAGATGAAGGGTAGCCCCACCACACCGTCCACTAGCCAGGGATATCAGATGAAGGGTAGCCCCACCACACCGTCCACTAGCCAGGGATATCAGATGAAGGGTAGCCCCAGCACACTGTCCACTAGCCAGGGATATCAGATGAAGGGTAGCCCCACCACACCGTCTACTAGCCAGGGATATCAGATGAAGGGTAGCCCCACCACACCGTCTACTAGCCAGGGATATCAGATGAAGGGTAGCCCCAGCACACCATCCACTAGCCAGGGATATCAGATGAAGGGTAGCCCCACCACACCATCCGCTAGCCAGGGATGTTGTAAAAGAAAGTTTTAGCTCAGTCCTCCTCTCCGAGTCTATGAGTATTATATATATTTCTCAGCTCATAAATACTCAGCTAGTGTTTAGATTTAATTAAACCAAAGCTGTGTAA
Source organism: Hoplostethus mediterraneus (assembly GCA_034670385.1). Classification (NCBI taxonomy): domain Eukaryota; kingdom Metazoa; phylum Chordata; class Actinopteri; order Trachichthyiformes; family Trachichthyidae; genus Hoplostethus; species Hoplostethus mediterraneus. Next base: position 93,835 of record JAXDDW010000232.1, on the reverse strand, counting down.
AACAGGTTCCATAGCTGGAGGCTGCACTCAGCTTACCTTTAATAAGAAAGAAGATTTTAATTTAATTTCACTTTATTTCCTCCTCATCAAACATATGGCTGCTAACATTTCCATTATAACACCTATTCCCAGTTTGTGATTCCTCCCACACACTGGGAACACTGGAAGACCGAAAACCCAGAGGAATAAACTCGAGAGAGGAGAGTAAGAGGGAGGAGAGGAGATGAAGAAGGAGAGGAGGAGAGGTAATAGAAGAATAGAAAGCAGAAGAGTTTGACCACAGATCACCAGATGTTAACCTCTGCTCTGAGCCAACAGGTTAGTTGGTAACCAGACTAAACTAACTAAACTAAACTAACCAGACCAAACCACCTCCTCATTAGTCATTAGGTTTGATAAAGTGACATGGTCTGTACCCCCTACTGGAGTCATCAGGTCTGATATATTAACATGGTGCTCCCTACTCCAAGTATCTCAGCCATGTCAGAGAAGCTCCTTGATGCAGAGTCACATTGGGTGATCTGGATTGGGCTAGACTAGTCAAGCCCCACCCATTATGCATTTCTTTATTGGTCAAGCAAGACCATGCTGAATGTCAAAATTACCAGGGAGTTATTTAGGTTAAAGGTTTATGATCTGGGAGTATGAAAGAGGTTCCATAATGTCTAATGAGTAACAAATGAATTAGTTCAATACAAAAGTTACCATGAAAGAATAAAACATTACAAAACCAAACAGCAGAATGGTGGTTGATCTTCCTTGACCTGCAAATGGGAGCTCCTGCTTTTACCTGAAAAAGATTTATGAAACTTTGACCTAAAATTAGCCCATGACCTTATGGGTTGAGGCCATTTCCCAGGACCAGGAGCACCCTAACACTGCTTCCATATTCCAGATGATAATGTGGTTTCATGAACCGCAGCTTCCAGCAGGACTTCCAGCAGGACCTCCAGCAGGACCTCCAGCAGACTTCCAGCAGGACTTCCAGCAGACTTCCATCAGGACTTCCAGCAGGACTTCCAACAGGACTTCCAGCAGGACCTCCAGCAGGACTTCCAACAGGACCTCCAGCAGGACTTCCAGCAGACTTCCAGCAGGACTTGCAGGACCACTGAAGCTGTTCTGAAGGTAAATCGTGGCCCTACTTGATATTCAAAGATTTTTAGGTGTTTCTATTATTTTGTCCAGCCCTGTGTAACACACACACACCACTCTGCGGTGTGTTGGTGAAGATGTGTTGGACCAGACAAGCTCCTCTACTGAACAATACTGATTGTTGAAGGAACAATACAACAAATGAAAGCGGTGTGTCGGCCGGCTGATAAGACGCTGCCCTCGCTGACTGTTAATTAGCAGCTTGAGGCTTTCCAGCCGAGACAAAAGACACTAATAACTGCTTTGTTCCAGCAGAAATTGCTTTGGTCTCTATTAAGGCAGTTTTAACTGAAAAGCAGTTGGCTTCTCATTTAGACAGCCTGTTTAACCTACTTAGAGGACCAAACTAATGAAGAAACACCCAGAATCTCAAACAGGCTTTAGAGGGTTTTGGTGGATTTAAGACAAAGCAAAGTGACCTCCAATCAACGATGCTACCAGAAACACAGAAAAACATCATAGGAGGTCATGGATGGACGACTGGGTAGTCAGATCGGACACTTCCTTCATTTAGAAAGCCATCTAAATATCACACAGACAAATACATAGTTTTGTTATCAGCTCCTCTGAATATTAGATAAAGACAATTTATCTAAAAACAACATTACATCCCTATCCATCCTCTCGCACTGAGCTGCTGAGAGGAGAGATGGTAGAGAGTTACTTCCTCTGGATGGAAGTAATCCCACTACAAGAGCTCTGTTTAGTTTCCTGATCGATCACAGGAGGGGAAACTGATCCTGATTTTAGAGGAGGAGGAGGAAAGTAATAGAACCAGCAGAGTAACTAGTTACTTCCGCCAGGGAGTAATAAGTAATAAACATATTAATAATGAGTAAAGTAAAATAACTTTTGAATTGTTGATAATTAGTAATATATTACTTTATTGAGGGCCAAGCCCAGCGCCATATGGCCACGTAACACACTGATGACAGTTCAATCTCCGAACGGACACACACGTCATCTACCATGACAATGCTGTCACATCCAATTAACACACACACACCCACATACCCACACACACACACACACACACCAGCTGTCTTCCCTGCGCCCTTCACAGCAGGAAACACAGCAAGGTCAAACTGCTAGTGGGAAGTTTCCATCCAGACACACTGTAGTGCCCTGGAGCAAGGCACTGCTGCTGGGATCAACCAGGAGGTTCAAGGTTTTTTTATTGTCATATGCACAACGTTCACAAGATGCAAAAGTATGCAATGAATTTCTTGTGTCTCTCCGACACCTTACGCTAATGCTAAGGACATAACAGACATAATTTAAAAAACACAAGAGATATAATAGAAAGGTGTGGTTCAGGCTCAGGTGTGTTTGTTCAAAAGCCTGATGGCTTGTGGGAAGAAACTGGTGCTGGTGCTGTGAGTCCGGATGCTACGAAACCGTCTGCCTGAGGGCAGCAGGCAGAACAGCTTGTGGCTGGGGTGGAAAGGATCCTTAAGGATCTTGCTGGCCTTCTTCCTGCTACGCTGCTGGTAGAGGACCTGGTAGAGGACCTCCATGGAGGTCAGCTCCGACCTGGTGATGCGTGGTGCAGCGTTCACCTCTGTAGTGCAGCTGCCGTACCAGGCCGTGATGCAGCCGGTCAGGATTCTCTCGATGGTGCACCTGTAGAAGTTGCAGAGTATCCTGGGGTCCATGTTGATCCTCCTCAGCCTGCGTAGGAAGAAGAGTCGCTGTCTCGCTGTCCTGGTGATGATGTCGGCGTGGTGGTCCCAGGTGAGGTTCCTCGCTGATGTGGACACCGAGGAACCTGAAGCTGCTGACTCTCTCCACCGCCACCCCGTTGATGTCGATGGGGGCGTGTCCCGTGCTCTGGCCCCTTCTGTAGTCCACGATCAGCTCCTTAGTTTTGCCGACGTTGAGATGGAGGTTGTTGTCCTGGCACCAGGATGACAGGGCTCTGACCTCCTCTCTGTAGGCCGTCTCGTCGCCGTCGGTGATCAGGCCGATGACGGTCGTGTCGTCAGCAAACTTAATGATGGTGTTGGAGTGTTTTACCACGCAGTCGTACGTGAACAGGGAGTACAGGAGAGGGCTGAGCACGCAGCCCTGCGGGGCGCCGGTGTTCAGAGTCAGGGTGGAGGATGTGGTGGTACCAACCCGCACTGCCTGGGGCCCGACAGGAAGCTCAGGATCCAGTCACACAGGGCGGTGTTGAGGTCCAGGTCCCTGAGCTTGATGGCGAGCTTGGAGGGCACAATGGTGTTGAATGCCGAGCTGTAGTCTATGAACAGCATTCTCACATAGGTGCTCCTCTGGTCCAGGTGTGAAAGGGCAGTGTGGAGGGCTAGGGAGATGGCGTCGTCAGTAGACCTGTTTGGCCTGTATGCAAATTGCAGGGGGTCCAGTGATTCAGGGAGGGTGGAGGTGATAAAGGTTTTGACTAACCGCTCAAAGCGCTTCATGATGGTGGAGGTGAGTGCCACTGGGCGGTAGTCATTGAGGCAGAGGGCTTTGGATTTCTTGGGGACAGGAACAATTGTGGACTTCTTAAAGCACAGGGGGACCACAGACTGGAGCAGCGACAGGTTGAAAATGTCTGTGAAAACATCCGCCAGCTGAACCGCACACGCCTTGAGGACCCGGCCTGGAATGCCATCAGGGCCAGGTGCCAGGCTCTGCACACATCCGCTCTGGATATTGTTAGCGGGCAGGAGGAACA
>JAXDDW010000232.1:62500-80000 GCA_034670385.1 Hoplostethus mediterraneus | reverse complement strand
TTTTGTGGTGCTATCCCCAAAATGCAGGGCTAAGAACAATAGTGTGAAACGTTGTGGGGTTAGAATGTAACAGGGGTTAGTATGTAACAGGGAGTTAAACATTAGCATTAAACGTTAACGTTAAACGGGTCTACAAGCTTACAGTGTGAAATCCTGAACACTGAATACCCGGGGTCAATTGTTAGCCCAGGGTTAAAGAAAACTAGTGTGAAAGGTGAGATAAATTAACCCAGGGCTATTATAACCCTGGGCTAACATATTCAAGTGTGAAAAGCCTAAGAGTGGTACAATTGGGCTTTTGTACTGGTTAGTGTCTGCCTATGCAGATAATTGTTTTTATTGGAAATGGACAGGACATTTACAGAGTAGCCTACAAGTGTATGAAGGGGCGTCATCAGCAAAGGTTCACTGGGTTAAAAGTGAGGCTTTGTTTTGTGGATCTTGGAAGAGGGACATTGTGCCACAGTTGCTTGTTGTGCCTGAAGTGGGCTAAGGAGGGGTTGAAACTCTTAGCAGGGTTAGGTCAGGAAGAACTGGGAAGGTCACCTGTCTCCAGACTCGCTGAATAGAAGTGGTTGCTGTCCAAGCTCAGAAGCTCATGACCTCCCAGACATCTCCAGATGAGCACTGCTGAGGAGAGCTGCTGGTGGTGGATCTGCAGCTACAAACAGCTTGCTAAGTCTGGGTTGCTGTTCAACATGTGTTTGCTCAATGTAATCATGTTTCACCTGTACCTGATTGTGGGGCTGTACATCCTGTGGCCAGTATATTCATTGAGAAGAAGGGCAATATGTGTTCTTAGGCTAACTGAGGAAACAAGGTGAGGGGGCGAGCTGCTCATGTTTACAGGTTTGGTCTTCCAACTAGTTCATGACATGGAAGGTTTCCAGGATGTGTGGCTGGTTGTATGTACTATTATGGGCAGGCAGGTAAGAGGTGTGTATCTGGGTAGGAGGGGTTACATTACTCTCTGTACTGAGACAACATAATGTGTATACTTTAAATTCCATGTATTTTTTAATTTTTGTGATATATGTAATGTGGGATGCTCGTACTTTTATGTGTGTGTTGTTGTGCATGAAGATGTGGGTGTGGTTTTGTGTGTGGAAGGTTTTAGAAAAATGGAGGTTGGGGTGGGGGTTATACACTATATTGCCAAAAGTATTGGCTCACCTGCCTTGACTCGCATATGAACTTAAGTGACATCCCATTCTTAATCCATAGGGTTTAATATGACGTCGGTCCACCCTTTGCAGCTATAACAGCTTCAACTCTTCTGGGAAGGCTTTCCACAAGGTTTAGTGTGTTTATGGGAATTTTTGACCATTCTTCCAGAAGCGCATTTGTGAGGTCACACACTGATGTTGGACGAGAAGGCCTGGCTCTCAGTCTCCGCTCTAATTCATCCCAAAGGTGTTCTATCGGGTTGAGGTCAGGACTCTGTGCAGGCCAGTCAAGTTCATCCACACCAAACTCTCCCATCCATGTCTTTATGGACCTTGCTTTGTGCACTGGTGCACAGTCATGTTGGAACAGGAAGGGGCCATCCCCAAACTGTTCCCACAAAGTATGGTGATGTATGGCTTGGATGCAGCTGCTCGGCCATGGAAACCCATTCCATGAAGCTCTCTACGCACTGTTCTTGAGCTAATCTGAAGGCCACATGAAGTTTGGAGGTCTGTAGCGATTGACTCTGCAGAAAGTTGGCGACCTCTGCGCACTATGCGCCTCAGCATCCGCTGACCCCGCTCCATCATTTTACGTGGCCTACCACTTCGTGGCTGAGTTGCTGTCGTTCCCAATCGCTTCCACTTTGTTATAATACCACTGACAGTTGACTGTGGAATATTTAGGAGTGAGGAAATTTCACGACTGGACTTGTTGCACAGGTGGCATCCTATCACAGTACCACGCTGGAATTCACTGAGCTCCTGAGAGCGACCCATTCTTTCACAAATGTTTGTAGAAACAGTCTGCATGCCTTGGTGCTTGATTTTATACACCCTGTGGCCATGGAAGTGATTGGAACACCTGATTTCAATTATTTGGATGGGTGAGTGAATACTTTTGGCAATATAGTGTATATTTATGAAGCATTAAGATGGTTTATGAAAGAAAGTCAAAGTCGCTCTCTGTCACTCTCAATTCAATTTCAATTTCAATTAACTTTATTGGCATGAAAAGCAAATTACAACAGTATGAATGCCACAAATAAGAGGCACAGCAATAATTGAACACAAAGAAACAACAAAAAATGTAAACAAAACAAAATAACCCTATTTATTATGTATGTATTAAAACATATAATAATAATGTAACAATAATAATAGATGAATAAATACATTTAAAAATAATATCAATTATAACAAAACAAATCTCTGTCTTCTCTTTCTCTCCCTGGTCACTTCCTTTTTCCTTTTCTTGTTTTCCTTCTCTGCCATTAAGTGAAGCGACTTAATACACACAGTAGTCGTACCAGTAGTAGTAGTAGTAGTAGTAGTAGTACTTCCTTCTTGCTTAGTACCACTATATTGTGTAATAGTTGTATATTAATAATGTTAATATTGTGTAACTGAGCTCTTCTTCTTTTGTGGTTTTGTTGCTACTTGACTCTGATCTGGTTGAGGTGTGTGTGTGTCTGAGAGGTGAGAGAGTGATAATGAAGTGTTTTATTGAAGCCTCTCTCTACCAGAGGGGACGCCGTCACATTAACCTGCCATATTAGTCTCATAATAACTTATAATAACGTATAATAAGTGTGTGTTACTCGATCGCCCCATCCCTCTCTCTCTCTTTCTGCCTCATAATGACTGTAATGCATTCAGCCGCTGCTTCCTGCTTCCCAGCCAATCACTGAAGTCCCTCTGCACGACAGGGGTCAACAGCCGCCAATCAGGACAAAGCAGGCAGGCGGTCCAGGTCAATGATTCGTTTAGCAGCTCTGGTCTGAAGAGGGGCGCGTTCGGGAGCGCCAGCAGGCGAGTGTTAAATTAACCTGCGCTAACACTCAGTGATGTTTGAGATTAAACATGAACACGCACACACACACACACACACACACAAACACGCAAACATACACACACACACACAAAACTGAAGTCCTTATTCTAGGCCCCGAGAGTATCTCTAGTAAAGTACAGCAGTGTATCGGCCCTCTTGCAGTAAATGTTTTTTAACCAATAAATTAACTTTGAGTTGCATGTAAAGAAAGTGGTCCAATCCTGTTTCTTTCAACTAGGAAACATTTCAGAAATCAAATCTGTTTTCAAGATTTGGAAACAATCATTCATGTTTTTGGTTCTTTCCGTTTGGACTCCTGTAATGCACTGTCCACCACCCTGAGACTCTCTGCTGTTTCTGGGCTCCTGTTGGTCCAAAATGCTGCTGCCAGACTCGTCAACACTCGTCATAGGTCACATGATTCCAGGGTGGTCTCTACATTGGTTGCCTATTCAGTGCAGAATCTATTTTAAAATAATTTGAATCCCTTGTATGGCCCTACACCGGCTGGACCCAATTTATATCTCTGGACTACTGTGAGATCTCACGCTCTATGAATAGTTTGCTTGCTTACACACACAGATGTCACACACAGCTTAAACCCAAATTTAGACATAGTTCAAACATGCACATTTCATATTAACCACATAAGCACATTAAATATAGACATGCTAGTTAATACTAGGAGGAGCAGCTCAGTCCACTACCTTCAATACACATTAAAATAATGTAAATAACCAACAAGGCAGTATGTGTGTGTGTGTGTGTGTGTGTGTGTATATGTTATGTACTTTTTGTGCTAAAAAAAATCTGTATTCAGAAGTTCATGTTAGCAGGTTTAGCTTCATAACAAGGAAATTATGTTTAGTTGTTTGTTGTTTGTATGTTTTTCTTATCGAACTGTAATCTTTATTAAGTATTTTATTGAGTATGTTATTTATTAAAATACAGCGGTATGTTATGATTAAAATTAAAATAACAGCAGTATTTTAATATTTATTAAATATTTTAATATTTATTAAAATACAGCAGTATGTTATTAAAGTAAAAACAACAGCAGTATGTTATTAAAGTAAAAATAACAGCAGTATGTTATTATTTATTAAAATAACAGCAGTATGTTATTAAAATAAAAATAACAGCAGTGTTATTATTTATTAAAATACAGCAGTATGTTATTATTTATTGAAATAACAGCAGTGTTGTTATTAAAATACGGCGGTATGTTATGATTAAAATAAAAATAACAGCAGTATGTTATTATTTATTAAAATACAGCAGTATGTTATTATTTATTGAAATAACAGCAGTGTTGTTATTAAAATACGGCGGTATGTTATGATTAAAATAAAAATAACAGCAGTATGTTATTATTTATTACAATACAGCAGTATGTTATTATTAAAATAAAAATAACAGCTGTATGTTATTATTCATGAAAATACAGCAGTATGTTATTATTTATTAAAATAACAGCAGTGTTGTTATTAAAATACAGCGGTATGTTATGATTAAAATAAAAATAACAGCAGTATGTTATTATTTATTAAAATACAGCAGTATGTTATTATTTATTAAAATAACAGCAGTATGTTGTTATTAAAATAAAAATAACAGCAGTATGTTATTATTTATTAAAATACAGCAGTATGTTATTATTTATTAAAATAACAGCAGTATGTTGTTATTAAAATAAAAATAACAGCAGTATGTTATTATTTATTAAAATACAGCAGTATGTTATTATTTATTAAAATAACAGTAGTATGTTGTTATTTATTAAAATACAGCAGTGTTATTATTCATTAAAATAACAGCAGTATGTTATTATTAAAATAAAAATTACAGCAGTATCTTGTTATTTATTAAAATAAAAATAACAGCAGTATGTTATTATTTATTAAAATAACAGCAGTATGTTATCATTTATTAGTGATCAAATCAAATCACATTTTATTTGTACAGCCCTGAATCACCATTCCAGTCTCTAAGGCTTCACAGTGCCCAAAGTGTGAAAACAATAAATGGTTAGTACACGACATCCCCCAGCCTTGGACCCTCATAGAGGACAAGGGAAAAACTCCCACAAAACCTTTTAGGGAAAAATGGAAGAAACCTTGGGAGGGACTACTCCGAGAGGGAGGGGCTACTCCGAGAGGGAGGGGCTTCTCATGACGTTTTAGCTGATGTCATGCTACCCTGCTGTTCTTCCCCTTCTAGACTTCTGCTGGTGGAAGACTGGCAGCTTCTCTCCTGCTGGTTTCTTCTTCTTCAGAAATCTCAAAGTTCAATCTGCAAGTCAGTTCAGACCAGCACAGGTCAGGGCCAGGGCCATTTTCCAGTTCATCCATTTAATTGTGGTCTAGAAGCATTTGAGGATTTATTTGCAAGATGCTTTATTTATTTATTTTGGGAAAAACTTTCATCTAAAATTCAAAATCCAGAGGATCCAAACTGTCTATCAATTTAGTCCAACCAGGAGATGAACCATCATGTGCAGAGTTCCTTTCTGTCTGTATTAGACTATGGTGACGTGATTTACATGCATGCTCCATCCTCCCTGCTTAAAAAGCTGGACTCTGCTTACCATGCTGCTATACGTTTTGTAACAGGTGCAGGCTCTCTCAGCCACCACTGCACTCTGTATCAATCTTTAGGATGGTCCTCTCTGTATCAAAGGAGACAATCGCACATGTTGATTTTTATCTTGAAGTCATTGCTAGGTAAGCTGCCTTTATATATCTCCAGACTTTTATCTTTTTATACTTGCACTTTTAATACCAGGCGGGCAACAAATAAGATGTTTCTGAATGTTCCTTTGATGTAGTCAGAGCTTGGTAAAACTGCATTCTCCTATTATGCCCCCTCTTTATGGAATAACTTGCAACAGAAACTTTGTTTAGAAGTACTCCCTACTGTAAGTGTTTTTAAAGGTATGCTACGAATAGCCCTACAAGAAACTTGTAATTGCTTTACCTGATGCTGTTGCTGACTCGATTCTGCTTCTTGCTACTGCACAAATAGCTTATTGTGTTTGTGTCTTTTGTTTTTTTTGTTTTGTTTTATGTATATTGTATATGCACTGTTTTTATGTTGAAACTTTTTGTGTGTCGTCTTGACCAGGACTCCCTGGAAGAAGAGATCCTGTATCTCAATGGGATAATTCCTGTATAAATAAAGGATAAATAAATAAAATAAATAAACTCCACCAGGTAAAAGGTCCCCACTTCCTCCAAAGATCAATAACTGTGAAAATTGTATTTCTATATGAATGAATGTCATGCACATACTTGCATATCCTTCTTTTTCATATTAGTAGTTATTAGTATCACATTCCTATAGGGTATTACTTTACTAGTTTACTAGTTGTATATTATTCTAATATTTACTATAACCTTCCTATACTTCTTTCATCCCGACAGTTAAAACACCTCACTGCTTCAGTCTAGTCAATCCGTTTTCATACAAAACCACATGGCTTGTGAGTGTGTGTGTGTGTGTGTGTGTGTGTGTGTGTGTGTGTGTGTGTGTGTGTGTGTGTGTGTGTGTGTAGTCGTATATCTCAGCTAATGGGGCCTGGGTGACATAAATTTACCTCCAACAGACGTTTTAATGCAGTGACAAGCCACTTCAATATGATGCTGTAATAGACTCATAGAGCGACTCACTCTCTCTCTCTCACACACACACACACACACACACACACACACACACACACACACACGGGTTAGGCCTATGAGAACAGTACAGCATGTCTGAATGATTCAAACTAAATTACATGCTCATTTGGAGAGACAGAGGCAGACAGACAGAGAGACAGGCAGGCAGGCTGATGGGAAACCAAAGGACTTCCTGCCCGTCCTCCTTATAGAACTGGACCAACACAGTGGGGTTTAGGCCATCAGGTCCTAACAGCATTTCAGTTGCATTCAGGTCAAATCCAAAACACTAAACTACTTCCTGAGCTGATTTTCTTGAATGCTGAGGATCATCGTCTTGTTGAACAGCCACTTCCTGTCCAGCTTTATCTCTCAGACTGACGGTCTGGTCAAGACGGCATGGTTCCCTTACTGATGTTGATGGTCTAGGTCCAGAGGAGGAACACCAGACCAGACCATGACACTCCACCTCCATGCTCGACCGTAGGGAGGTTAGTTTGGTGGTGGACCGTTCTGGGTTGTTGGACTCATCTGTCCAGAGAAGACTCCAGAAACCTTCAGGTCTGTCCTGGTTTCTCTGGCAGCTTTGTTCTCTGTAGACAGTGGAGGTTCTTCCTGGCATCCCTTGCATGAAAGCCATCTCTACTCAGTGTTCTTATTGTTGATGGATGCACGATGGCATCAGATGCAGCAATGGAGGCTAGTAGGACTCTGGATGTTATTGTTGTTGTTTACTAGTTTTAATATTGGTCTCGTATCTCTTGGTGAGGTTTCAGGAGGACGTCCTCTCCTAGGCAGTCTCTGTGGTGTCTCTCCATCTGTATATTATTTGTCTCAGTGGACTGATGGAGACTGATCAGTCACTACTCTCTTCCTTAGATCATCTTTCAGCTGCATGGAAACAAACCTGTATTCATGGGAGAGACACAAACTCCGCCCAAACATCTGACCTTTGACCTCTGGTCAGTTTAATTCAGGCACCATTTCCTCTAAAAACATGAAATTGGGAAATATGGATCCTTTATTTCAGTTGATAAAAATCAAAGTTTCATTAAATAAGGATTGCATGGTAGAAACCAGACAACCTTTCAGCCATGACTCTGTATGTAACAGGTGAGATGTAAACCCTCCCTCTCCCTGTCTGTCTGTTGCTTTTACCTGTCTCACTCTCCATATCGCTTCACTTGAGACAGTGACACACACACACACACACACACACACACACAGCATGTATGCATGTTGACATGCATATGTATGTAGCCATGTAGCCAAGCGTGCAGACACACACACACACACACACACACACACAGTGCAGTGCAGTGTTCCAGCTGTCCAGACAACAGTGAGGTTCTCAGGTTGGAATGGAACAGAGCCGCTAATCCGCCCGGCAACAGAGAGCCAATATCCTGTTAACACACACCGAGACACCAAAGTGTGTGTGTGTGTGTTAAAGCCTATGGGTCAGAGACAGACAGGATAAATAGTGTTGGAGAGGGATAAACTCTACTCCTCTCTAATCCCCAACACACACACACACACACACACACACACTCAGGTGTAGGATTACTGGTTGTTATTGACAGAGCTGATGGCTGTAAGCCGATATGGTTGGTCAGAGTTACTGTCACTCAGCCAATAGTGGAACCACAAATAAAGTCCTGCTGAGGAGCCCTGGAGCAAGGCAGCAGCTGAGGAACCAGTAGAGACTGGTTGTACTGGTCAGCTGCTACTACTACTACTACTACTACTACCACTACTACTACTACTACTACTACTGCTACTACTACTACTGCTACTGCTACCACTACTACTACTGCTACTACTACTACTACTGCTACTACTACTACATTACATTACAGTCATTTAGCAGACGCCAAAGCGACTTACAATAAGTGCATTCAACAAAGGTAGGTAAGAAAACTACTAGTCACCAGAAATGATAAGTGCATTTCCTTCCTAAACAAGCAACTAAGAGCATAACTAGTGTTAATGTAAGAGTGCAATAAGTTAGCAACCTACTTATCTTAACAAATGAGACAAATAGAGAATCGAATAAAACAAGAGCTAAGACAAATAAGTGAACCCAATAAACAAGAGCTAAGACAAGTAAGTGTATCCAAGAGCCAGTAAACAAGAGCTCAGGCACATAAGTGATGACAAGTAGTCATGGCTAGGAGGTAGGGTCAGGGTAGTGTTTCCTGAAGAGGTGGGTTTTCAGCCTGCGGCGAAAGATGGGCAGTGACTCTGCTGTCCTGACATCAGTGGGGAGTTCATTCCACCACTGCGGGGCCAGGACAGAGAAAAGCCGTGACCGTGTAGTTCGGCCCCCAGGGGCCTCTGAGCGACGGGGCAACCCGTCGCCTCGAGGCAGCAGAACGAAGTGGTCAGGCGGGGTGTAGGACTTGACCATAGCCTGGAGGTAAGACGGAGCAGTTCCTTTCACTGCCCTGTAGGCTAGCACCAGGGTCTTGAACTGGATGCGAGCTACTACAGGGAGCCAGTGTAGAGAACAGAGAAGGGTTGTTGTATGGGAGAACTTGGGGCGGTTGAACACCAGTCGAGCCGCAGCTTTCTGAACAAGCTCCAGAGGTCTGATGGCAGACGCCGGGGCACCAGCAAGGAGGGAGTTGCAGTAGTCCAGGCGGGAGATAACAAGAGCCTGGATGAGCACCTGCGCTGCCTTGTCAGTGAGGAAGGGGCGAATCCTCCTGATGTTGTAGAGGAGGAATCTGCAGGAGCATGTCACTGATGCGATGTTTGCCGAGAACGACAGTTGGTCGTCCAGGGTCACACCCAGATTCATCGCAGTCCGAGTTGACGTCACCACAACATCATCAATGGTGATGGCCAGGTCTCGATGCGGACAGCCCTTCCCCGGGAGGAACACCAGCTCAGTCTTGTCCAGGTTGAGCTTCAGGTGGTGCATCGACATCCACTCCGAGATGTCTGCCAGACATGCAGCAATGCTGCCTCCACTTGTGTGTCCGAAGGGGGAAATGACAGGATCAGCTGGGTGTCATTTGCATAGCAATGGTAGGAAAAGTTGTGGGAATGGATAACAGAACCGAGAGATGTTGTATAGGGGGAAAAGAGGAGAGGACCTAGAACCGAGCCTTGCGGAACCCCAGTAGTGAGCCTACGTGGATCTGACACAGACCCTCTCAGCGTCACCTGGTAGGAGCGATCCGTCAGGTAGGATGCAAACATAGAGAGTGCAGAGCCTGAGACACCCATCCCCTCAAGGGTGGAGAGGAGGACCTGGTGGTTCAGACAGGTCCAGGAGTATCAAGACAGAGGAGAGAGAGTTCGCTCTAGCGGCATGGAGCGACTCCATCACTGCCAGGAGGGCAGTCTCGGTCGAGTGACCCACTTTGAACCCAGACTGGTGGGGATCCAAGTGTTACGATCGTGTATTTTTTGGACCCAAAAGCAGACCACGGCAACAGAGGCGAAGGTGAGGTAAACAGTTTTTACTGGTGACAGACAAGCAGTGGAGACGGACGGGTGCAGTCGTGGTGAGAGTGGGGCTGGAGACAGGCAGGCAGGACGACAAGCGGGGAACCAGGAGACAGACAGGCAGGCAGGGTAAACAGGCAGGGGACCAGGAAAGGAGGCTGGGTGGGGCAGTGCAAAACGACGATCTGGCGATGAGTGGATGGAAAGCCGGGGTTCTTAAGCTGCAGGGTTGATGGGTTGATGGAAGGCAGGTGTGTGGGGTAGAGCAGGTGATCTGGATGAGTGGATGATGATGGGAGGAGCCGGACACTGGAGCCACACCCGTCGACACACACAGACACAGACACAGACAAACAGGGAGAAACTAGTAGGCAGGGGAGGCGGACCTGACACCAAGAGGTTGTTCTGGTGGAGGTACAGGGACAGTTGATTGAAGACAGCACGTTCAAGGGTTTTAGATAGGAAGGGTAGAAGGGAAACCGGTCTGTAGTTCTTCACCTCAGAGGGGTCAAGTGTTGGTTTCTTCAGAAGGGGGGTGACTCTGGCAGTCTTGAAAGCAGCGGGAAAGCATCCAGACGCCAGAGAGGTGTTGAAGAGGTGGGTCAGGAAGGGAAGAAGCTCAGGTGCAGAAGACTGGAGCAGAGTGGATGGGACCGGGTCAAGGGAGCATGTGGTGGGGCAGCTAGATGTAACAAGGCGAAGGACCTCGTCCGGGGAGAGGGGAGAAAAATGGGATAGGGAGGGAGGTGGGGATGGATGGGTGGAAGGCAGACAGGTGTGGTTGGAGCGCAGGGCACCAGCAGGGGGGTGAGAGAAGGAGGATCGGATATCGTTGACCTTCTTGTCGAAGAAGTTGGCGAAGTCGTCAGGGCGGAGGGAGGAGGTGGGAGGAGGGGGTGGGGGTTGGAGGAGGGAAGAGAAAGTTTCAAAGAGTTTTTTAGGGTTGGAAGCAGAAGATTGAATTTTAGTGCAGAAGAAAGCAGCTTTAGCAGCAGAGAGAGAGGAGGAGAAGGTGGAAAGGAGAGATTGGAAGGTAAGAAGGTCCTCCGGGAGGTTGCCATTTCTCCATTTGCGCTCAGCCACTCTCAGGCTCCGTCTCTCAGTAGCACTGAGTCTGACAACCAAGGGGCAGGTGGAGTTTGGCCTGCAGGCCTGGAGGTGAGGGGACAGAGATGGTCCAGAGAAGAGGACAGAGTAGAGAGAAGAAGATCATTGGCAGAATCAGGGGATAGAAGAGAAAAAGATTCAGGGGCAGGGAGAGCAGAGAGACCAGAAGAGGAGAGATCAGTGGGGGAGAGCGAGCGGAGATTGCGACGAGAAGAAACCATGTGGGAGGGGGGTGAGGAGAGAGAGAGAGTGTAGGACATGAAGAAGTGGTCAGGACATGAAGAAGTGGTACTACTACTACTAATACTGCTACTACTGCTACTACTACTACTACTACTGCTACTGCGACTACTAGTACTAGTATTACTGCTACTACTACTACCGCTACTGCTGGTAGTAGGATGTCATGCATAGCCTATCCAGTCTTTTAAGTGAAGTTAGCATTGCTCTGGTCCCAATGGGATTTTTCCATTGGATTATTGCAGAAAATAAACTCTGTGGCAGTTTATGATACTTACAGGTTTTGTTTCAGATTTTTGAAGCGTAAATGCAATTGGCAGAAGTACATTACATTACATTACATTACAGTCATTTAGCAGACGCTTTTATCCAAAGCGACTTACAATAAGTGTATTCAACATAGGTAGGTAAGAAAACTACTAGTCACCAAAAATCGTAAGTGCATTTCCTTCCTAAACAAGCAACTAAGAGCATAACTAGTGTTAAGGTAAGAGTGCAATAAGTTAGCAACCTACTTATCTTAAACAAATGAGACAAATAGAGAATTGAATAAACAAGAGCTAAGACAAATAAGTGTATCCAATACACAAGAGCCAATAAACAAGAGCTCAGGCACATAAAGACGACAAATAGGCAAGGCTAGGAGGAAGGGTTAGGGTAGTGTTTCCTGAAGAGGTGGGTTTTCAGCCTGCGGCGAAAGATGGGCAGCGACTCTGCTGTCCTGACATCAGTGGGGAGTTCATTCCACCACTGTGGGGCCAGAACAGAGATGAGCCGTGACCGTGTAGATCGGCCCCCAGGGGCCTCTGAGCAACGGGGCAGCCAGTCGCCTCGAGGCAGCAGAGCGAAGTGGTCGGACGGGGGTGTAGGACTTGACCATAGCCTGGAGGTAAGAAGGAGCTGTTCCTTTCACTGCCCTATAGGCTAGCACCAGGGTCTTGAACTGGATGCGAGCTGCTACAGAGTAGTAAAAAGCTAAATCTTACAATCCCTGGTAAAAATCTTTCACAGGATCCTGTAGGATCATTAAAGATCCAGCTAGGATCCTAATTAGGAGCAAGATCCTGGCTATCAATAGGATCTGTCTCAAATATCCAGTTAAGAGTCAGGATCTTAGTAAAATTAGGAATTTAATCCTGTTCAAGATCTTAAATAAGAATTGCTGCACCTGCAGGATTGTAAAAGTCCCTGGTTAAAACCTTGATTAGGATATTGTAGGATCCTGTTTGCTGGATCTTTCCAGGATCATTAAAGAGATTCAAGATTCAAGAGTTTTATTTGTCACATACACACACAGGGTGTGTAGTGAAATGAAAAGTGGCAATGCTCACGGGAATGTGCAAAAGGGCAATATACACAGTATTTATAGTAAAGTAAGAGCTCTTATATAAAACAACAAAAATATATACAGTAAGAGCACTTGAAATGAAATGAAATGAAAATATAAAATAAGAGGTCGGTAGGGGGAATCGTATGAATGTAATGTACGATAAATTATGTGTAGTCATTACCTAAGTGTGTGTGTGTGTATAAGAGGGGCAGTGTGTGGGTCTTGGTGGGGGCCCTGGTGAGGTCAGAGTTCACAGTCCTGATGGCCTGAGGAAAGAAACTCCATCTCAGTCTCTCTGTTTTTGCTGCATGACTGCGAAGGCGCTTGCCTGACCGCAGCAGCTGAAACAGTCCGTTGTTGGGGTGGTGAGGAGCCTTCATGATCCTGCAGGCTCTGGTTCTGCACCTCCTGGTGTATAAGTCCTGCAGGGTGGGGAGTGTAGTTCCTATAGTGCGTTCAGCCGAACGCAATACTCTCTGCAGAGCCTTCCTGTCCTGACGGAGCTGTTGCCGAACCAGGCATTGATGCTTCCAGTCAGGATGCTCTCTACAGCTCCAGAGTAGAAGGACTGAAGGATCTTCTGGGAGACTTTAAATTTCCTCAGTTGCCTGAGGTGGTAGAGGCGCTGCCTCGCCTTCCTCACCAGAGTGTCAGTGTGTGTAGTCCATGACAGATCTTCGGAGATGTGGACTCCCAGGTATTTATACCTGCTCACCCTCTCCACAGTAGTCCCATTAATCCCCAATGGTGAATACGTCCTCTGTTGTTGTGTCCTCCTAAAGTCCACAATCAGCTCCTTAGTTTTGGTGACATTCAAGAGGAGGCTGTTGTCCTGGCACCAGAGTGACAGATCAGCAACTTCCTCCAGGTAGGCCTTCTCGTCGTTGTCGGAGATCAGGCCCACCACCACTGTGACATCCGCAAACTTGACAATGGAGTTGGAGCTGAACCTGGCCACACAGTCGTGTGTACAGGGAGTACAGTAGGGGGTTGAGGACGCAACCCTGGGGGGATCCTGTGTTCAGGGTGAGGGGGTTGGAGGTGTGTCTACCCATCCTGACCACCTGGGACCTGGCGGTCAGGAAGTCCAGGATCCAGGCACACAGGGGGGTGTTCAGTCCCAGCTCAATCAACTTTCCAGCCAGTCTGGAGGGGACTATGGTGTTGAAAGCTGAACTATAGTCAATGAACAGCAGTCTCACATAGCCCCCCCTCCGGCTGTCCAGATGAGAGAGTGTGGTGTGCAGTATCTGGGAGACAGCATCATCCGTGGATCTGTTTGGATGATAGGCAAACTGCAGCGGGTCCATGGAGGAAGGGAGGAAGGCGCAGATGTAATCCTTTATCAGCCTCTCGAAGCATTTCATGACCACCGAGGTGAGGGCCACCGGCTGGTGGTCATTCAGACATGCTGGAGAAGCATTCTTGGGCACAGGGACAATAGTGGATTTCTTTAAGCAGGCGGGGAACACAGACTCAGCTAGGGAGATGTTGAATATAGTGGTGAACACTGGAGCTAGCTGATTAGCACGGGTCTTCAGTACTCGCCCAGATATGCCATCTGGACCAGCAGCTTTCCTGGTGTTCGCCCTCCTCACACTGTGCTCGGTCACAGAGAGTGTGTGTTCATCCCCAGCGGTAGAACTCACTCCGGCTGCGCTAACGGTGATGTTGTTAGCCGGCGAGCTAGCGCTGTTGTTGCTAGCCTCAAACCGTGCGTAGAATGTGTTCAGGTCGTCCGCTAGGGATGCGTCGGCACTCACAATTGCGGGGGGTCTGCCCTGGTAGTCCGTTATAGTCCGTTATAGTCCGTAGCCCCTGCCAAAGGCGTCTGGTGTTGCGCTGCTCCATCTGCGACTCCACTCTGTCCCTGTACCTCCTCTTGGCCTCCTTCACTGCCCTTCTTAATCCATAGGACGCTGCCTTGTGCTCGTCCATGTTGCCAGATACAAGACCGGAGTTGTAGGCAGCAGTGCAGGCGTTCAAAGCTTCGCGGATGAATGAACCCACGGTTTTTGGTTAGGAAAGGACCTTACTTTTACCGTGGGGACGATGGTGTCCACTAGCGTTGCTATGAAGCTCGTTACTACTTCCGTAAACTCGCTGACGTCCCTGGAACTGGATTGGAACATGTCCCAGTCGACGTCACGCAGAGCGTCTTGTAGCTCAGCCTCAGATTGGTCGGACCACCGCTTTACGTCCCTCGTCACTACCGCTTTGTTTATACTCCGGTAGCAGGAAAATGGCGGCATGGTCTGATTTGCTGAACGGAGGGAGAGAGACAGCCTTGTAGCCTCTCTTGAATGGCGTATAGCAGTGGTCCAACGTTCTTTCCCCTCTGGTAGCACATGTAATGTGCTGATGAAAGTTCGGCATGACTTTTTTTAGGTTCACCCTATTAAAGTCTCCAGCCACCACCATAGCCGCGTCGGGATGCTTGTTCTGATGCCAACATAACACATCCTGTAGGTCCGATAGTGCTACGTCGGTGTCCGCTTGTGGTGGTATGTAGACGGCTGTGGTGATGACCGAGCTGAACTCCCGGGGAAGATAGAATGGACGGCATGAGATCGTCAGATGTTCCAGGTTCGACGAGCAGGAACAAGAAAGAGTCTTGATGTCCTTGCGGTTGCACCACTTGTTGTTGGTCATGAAGCAAACCCCTCCACCCTTGGATTTGCCAGACTCTTCCGTTCTATCTGCACGGAAAACAGAGAAGGACTCGGTTGGGTATATGGCTCGATCCGGCACCAGCGGGGTCAGCCATGTCTCCGTCAGACAAAAGATGTTACAATCCCTCACGTCCCGTTGGAATCTAATCCTCACCCGAACATCATCCAACTTATTTTCCAGAGACTGGACGTTAGCAAGAAGGATGCTGGGCAGAGGTGGACGGTGGGCTTGAACTCTTAGTCTGTTCCGAATTCTGCTCCGTTTTCCGTAGATGCGTCTCCACTGTTGTTGTTGTGGCCCGCTCGTACTATCTCTGCCAGCCACGCTGGGTCAATGGAAAAAGTGGACAAAAACCTTTGTTTCGCGCAAAAGTTTAAGTCCAGAAGTGTGCTGCATCCGTATGTTGTTAGTGCCGATGTGTTTGAGCACAAAAGGATATTAAAAACAAACACAAAAACTAAAAAAACGCACAATTTCCGCGGAGCTACCACGACAGCGTCTAGACACAGCTGTGCCATCTTGTAATCTCAAGATCTCAAGAGCTTTGTTTAGGATCTTTAACACTAGGACCGCCAGGATTATAGCATACCTTCAAGCGCCACAGCGGTCTGCCAGACCGCTAGGTGTTACGGCATTGATGGCATTCACAGTTGCAATAAAAATGCATTTGTTTGATAAAGTTGGGTGTTAATTATCAAAAATAAATATTTTTAATTGTAAATTTTTTATTTATTTAAAAAATACAATACGAAATAAGCTATAGGGTCTCGGTATATGACACTCAACAGCCGCTATAGCCGATGCAAGTGTGGAATTCAAGCTATATTTCCTAAACCAATAAACAAGAAATAATAATGTATGACTGATGTATTTAGATATATGCATCCAAGGAAAAAACACATGCAAAGTAAACTAAAGTGTTAGTATCGCTGTAGGCGATATCGCTATAGGCGATATTGACGCTTTGCTCTAGGCTTTTTTTTTACACTGCGCAGTAGCCTTTCACGGCACGGGCCAAAGCTGAACAGTTTATAGTATTGACAATGCTAAAATAAAATAATTTACAGTATTCTATCAGATAGGACAACTATGCATATCAATACAGGAATGACACAATAAACGAAATAATAACATTTTTTGGCTGCAGGAATCAGTGTCCCACACAAAATAGCAGGCCAAAAACACATAATACAAATCACAATATTCAGAAAAAAAGAATGAATGATATTAGAAAATAACAAACAATAATAATGATATAGACTACATAGAGTAAACAAAATATTTATTAATTATTATTATACATTTTTGACATTAATAATGAATTATTATGAACAATATAACAGAACAAATAATCAGAATATTTTAACAGGTCAGGTGAAACGAAACAAGACGATGTGTCGCAAGATGTGTGTATTGATGGCAGCCAAGTCCAGGATGAGTACAGGCGAGCCATCGGATCCACCACGTCAACTCCGACCTGAGATAGAAATAAGCGCCAAGTGTCATAATTGTTGGTGGTAAAAATTGAATGAAATTAAATTGTCCAATGGAAATATTTTTTACAACATCGGTGTGTTTTGATCTGTCTCTACAATACTACAATTTACAAAACTCACCTTGGGAACATTGTAGAAGGATTAGGAACAAAATATAACGAACAAATAATCACAATATTTTAACGAAACAAGACTAATAATGTGTCGCAAGATGTGCGCGTTGATGGCAGCCAAGTCCAGGAAGTTGCAGAGCAGAATACAGCCGAGCCATCGGATCCACCACGTCAACTCCGACCTGAGATAGAAATTAGCGCAAACTGTAATCATTGTCCAACGTAAATATTTGTCACAACATCAGTGTGTTTTTATCTGTCTCTACTACCATTTGCACAGCTCACCTTGGAAACGTTGTAGAAGTTGACAGTCTCTGGCTTCTTCTTCAATCACTACCAATATCCAGGCGTTGGTGTACTGTGATAAGGATAATTGTAATATTAATAATCCGTTAGTAATAATTATGAACAATTATGAACAATATA